>JASCZW010016078.1:0-19337 GCA_034211315.2 Aedes japonicus | reverse complement strand
AGTATCTCCTTGCGCCTAAAAACAAATAGCGTTCAATAAATTTTTATTTACCAGTGAATATTAATTGCACTACTTACCTCAATTCAACTGTTTTGTGCCTGTTTGGATGGTTCGGTTTTCGCACTTTTCCAAGAAATATTGGTACCCAAACCTTGCAGCCTGACGTTTCATATCCCAATGGCATAGAACACAGGCCTGGCAGTGTGAAACTGATCATCTCTTTACTCGTTTGGTTTAAAATGGAACTGCGAGTTTGACATCACAGGCACTGTGGCATAGGTGTAAAGGAGACGGCTTCAGTATGCTAGACTTGATTTTACTTGATATCAATCGTATTGGTATGCGTTTAAGCACAGCTGAAATTCTCCTATACACTATGGTCCAAATCACAGTGACGTCACACCTCAGACTTGACGGATATTGGTGCCCTTGTGTTCATCAATTCGTGTGTGAGAATAAAGGACGGGGAACACGACGGTTATTGCTATCTCTTGTACTCTCATGGTCAAAAGTGAGGTTAACTTTTTCCGTGCAATAGTCTATTGAGACCATCTGACATATTAGAGTCACCATAGATAAAAGGTTTACCCAGTAACTCATGCATTTCAAAGTTTATTCGCCTACTGCACTGCTATCCTTACTTCTAACCTAAAGAACGCCATTTTCATTGCAAACGTGACCGTCAACCACGAAACTCACGCGAATAAGTGTCTAGAAAAACGCCGTCTGCTTTTCAAGAAGCAACACAACTGTTTCGAGCTGTTTTGGCCGTCTTTGGAAACCATTAGGAGAAAAAAGAGGAATATGGCGCGATCGCCAGGCGGATCAGAAGGAGTCACTCTAATAAAACTTATAAAACAATGTGATCCTTCACATCCTCGCAAATTTGAAAACAGAAACTGATTGTTACTTCATTGTGGATATTCACGTAGGTTAAAGGGTATGTTTTTCACTTGTTTTGTAAGACATTTCTGAAGTTCAAAGCAATGTTTGTTTAAATGTTTGTGTAATGTCAAGCTAAAGGAGACCTAAATAAAGAAATTGTTTGCAATCTTTCATGCGCCATACAACAAGGCTTACAATCTTTTAGACAGTAAGCTACATTCAGGCGTTATCATGTTTACATGAAATATCGCATTATTTCCTGCCAAACTTAGAATTCCCTTTATGTGCATTAGATAACGCAGAAAATTATATTACCTTTTTTTTATCTGTGTACATCAGCACTTTGCTTTTTTTTGCTTCCACGAATTCCATATCTGCAGTGAGTCCTTTAGTATCTGCTAGCGCCTGCAACCAACAACAAGAACATTTTTTCAACTGTAAACAAATAGCGTTCAATAAATTTTTCAGCCAATTCAGCTTTTTTGTGCCTGTTGGGATGATTCAGTTTTCATATTTTTTTTCCCGAAATATTGGTAAACAAACCTTCCAACCTGACGTTTCATATCACAATGGCATGGAACATAGGTCTGGCAGTTTGAAGCTAATCATCTCTTTTACTCGTTTTGTTTAAGGAGGAAATGCGAGTTTGACATCACAGGCACTATTGCATTGGTGTAAAGGAGACAACTTCTGTATGCCACACCTGATTTTACTTAATATGGATCGTATTAGTATGCGATTAAACATGCCTGAAATTCTCATATACACTATTTACACCATCTGACGTATTAAAGTCACCTTGGATAGAGTATAAGGAGATGTTCGCTCATCACCATGAGGCACCAAGAGTAGACAGTAATGTTTGCTAGAATGAAAGATATGAAGAGAAAGTGTTGAAAGTTCCGTCAGTGTACGGTAGGTTGGAAATAGAATAGAAGTTATGAAAATTGAGCGAAAGGGCATGGGTAAAGTAGTACTCGAACCAAGGCCGTTACGTTTGCCTAACATCCCACTGCGGGATAGGTCGAGGCACGGACAAATCCACCACCTCAACAGGCAAGAGTACGTGGTTGGTCGGAAATTTCTGGGTCTTTAGGAAATCTGCAGAGAACTTCAGGAAGTTTCGCAGAGAATTTCAGGAAATTCAGACAAATTCTGCAGAAAACTTCATTGAAGTTCTACAGAGAACTTCTTAGAAGTCTTTTCACAGAACTTCAGAGATGTTTCGAAGAGAACTTCGAAATTTCTTCAGAAAATTTCAGGTAAGTTTTTCAGATAACTTCAGGGAAGTTCTTCAAAAACATTCATGGAAGTTTCCTGAAAATCTCTATAAATTTTCTCTTACGTTCTCTGAAGAATATCTCTGAAATTTTCTGAACAGCTCTCCAGAAATTCTCTGAAAAGCAACTCTGAATTTCTCTGAAAGACTTCCCTGAAGTTCTCTTCAAAATTTCCCTTAAAGTTCTCTGCAAACCTTCCCTGAAGTTTCTTTGCAGAGTTCCCATTTAGTTCTTTACAAAACTTCCTTGAAATTCTCTTAAAAACATCTCTGAAGTTCTCTGCAGATTTTCCCTGAAGTTCTCTTCTAAAGGGTGTCCACGATGAAATTGCCACACACAAAATTGATTCGCAAAATTCGAGTTTTCATCCGATTGCCATCAAATTTTCAGGGATTGAGAAATAACTATTAAATTTCATTTTACCATTTTACTCGTATTTTATTTACAGTCCATACGCAAATGCCCGCACCTTGGCCTTAACCCCGGCCATAAGATTCTGCACAACCTGTGAATCAACCGTTTTTTGCATGTAAACCCATACTTTCTTCAGTTCCTCGACTGTCTTCACTACCTTAGGTCGTTTAAGAAGGTGCTGCTTCATAATCGCCCAGTACTTCTCGATGGGGCGGAGCTCCGGAGTGTTGGGAGGGTTGAACATTTTCGGCACGAAATTGACCTTATTGTCCGCATACCACTTCAGCGCGTCCATGGAGTAGTGGCATGAGGCCAAATCCGGCCAGAAGATTGTTGGGACGTTGCTGGCCTTCTGGAGAGGAAGCAGCCGCTTCTGAAGCACTCTTATGTACACCTGTCCGTTCATCGTGTCCTGGGTCACGAAAGGTGCACTCCGCTTCCCGCACGTGCAGATGGCTTGCCAAACCAGGAATTTCTTCGCAAATTTGGACATCTTCTGAGTGCGGACATGCTCCGGAACGCTGAACTTATCCTTGGCCATGAAAAACAGGTTGCCGGGGATCTGTTTGAAGTCGGCCTTCACATATGTTTCGTCGTCCATGATGCAGCATTCAACTTTCGTCAGCATGTTGAGGTACAACTTCCTGGCACGGGTTTTGGCGGACTTGTTCTGCTTCTCGTCGCGATTAGGGGCCTTTGTACCTTGAACGTTCGAAGCCCAGCCTTAGTTTTGGCCTTCTGGACAAAACTTCGGCTTAGGTGCAGCTTCTTAGCCACATCCCGAACGGAGGCGTTCGGATTTCGGTTGAAGGCCCCAACTACGCGGTTGTGATTATTGGTGTTGTACGGAATACTTTTTCCTTCACTTCTGGGCTTCCGATCGGTGGTCAACCGTTCCTCGAACCACTTAATCACTCGCGACACCGTGGAATTCGCGATTCCCAACGTTTTAGCGATGGAACGATGCGAGAGATCCTTGTTCTCGTGATGAATGCGCAAGATTTTATCACGCACGAGCTGTTCTTTCGACTCCATTTCCGTGAGTTTTGATCACAGGACTTTAAAACTAGCAGGATGTTAAAAATGCACTATGAACTAAATCCACCCAAATTTTCATTAAATTATACCCAACGGTTAAAAAGTTAGAGCAATTTCATAGTGTGGCAATTTCATCGTGGACACCCTTTACGACATTCTCTGAAGCACTTCCCTGAAGTTCTTTGAAGCACTTCCAAGAAGTATTCTTTCGAACTTTCCAGAAGTTTTCTTCAAAACATCTCTGCAAAACTTTCCTGATGTTCTCTGCAGAATTTTTCAGAAGTTCTCTTCGGAATTTCCCTGAAGTACTCTGCAAAACTTCTCTGATGGTCTTTTCAGAATTTCCAAAAAGTCCACTGAAAACTTCCCTGAAGTTCTCTGCAGAATTTCCATATACTTCTCTGCAGCACTTACATAAAGATTTCTGCTGAATTTCTCTGAAGCCCTCTGCACAGTTTCGCTTATGATCTTCAGAACAAAATCCGTGAAGTTCTCTGAAGAACTTCTCGAAGTTCATTGAAAAAATTTCCTGAAATTCTCTGAACAACTTTCCAGAAATTCTCTGAAAAGCATCTCTAAATTTCTCTGAAATACTTCCCTGAAGTTCTCTTCAGAATTTCCCTAAGGTTCTCTGCAAAACTTTCCAAAAGTTCTTTGAAGAATTTCCCTGGAGTTCTCTGCAAAACATCCTTGGAATTCTCTGAAGTTCTCTGCAGATCTTCCCTGAAGTTCTCTGCAGAATTTCCATGAAGAGGGTTCTCTGTAAAACCTCCTTGATGTTCTCTGCAGTACTTCTCCGAAGTGCTCCACTTCATTTTCCTGTAGCCTTCTGCAGAATTTCACTGATGTTTTCTGAAGAATTTCCACAAAATTCTCTGAAGAACTTCGCTGAAGTTGTCTGATAAATTTTCCTGAAGTTCTCTGCAGAATTTCCATAAAGATGATTCTCTGCAGAACTACCCTGATGTTCTCTGCAGTACTTCTCCAAAGTTATCCACTGAATTTTCCTGAAGTCTGCAGAACTTCACTGATGTTTTCTGATGACTTTCCACGAAATTCTCTGAAGAACTTCCCTGAAGTTCTTTAAATAACTGCCCTGAAGTATTCTGACGAACTTTCCAGTAGTTTTCTGAAGAACTATCCAGAAGTTTTCTTCAAAACAACTCTGAAGTTCTCTGCAGATCTTACTGGAGTCCTCTGAACTTCATTCATGAAGTTCTCTGAAGAACTTTTAGAAGTTCTCTGAAGAACTTCTTTGATGTTCTTTGAAGAACTTGCCTGAAATTCTCTGCAGAACCTCCAAGAAGTACACTTCCATGAAGTTCTCTGAAGAGCTTCCCTGAAGAACTGTGCAGAATTTCCATAACATTCTCTGAAGGACTCACCTGAAGTTTTGTGAAGTGTTTCCAATTCCCATAGACAGCCATTTCCTAAATTTCATCGTTTTCGTCATATTTTGGAAATAAATTCGGTAAACTGTGTTATATTTTGTAAATAATGGCCCGATATTCTTAAACTATTGAGACCATCTGACATTTAAGAGTCCCCTTGGATAGGAGGTTTACCCAGTAACTCATGCATTTCGAAGTTTATTCACCTTCTGTCCAGCTTTCTTTGCTTGTAACCTAAAGAACGACATTTTCATTGCAAACGTCACCGTCAACCAAGAAACAACAAGTGTTGTTGTTGACAACGAGTACCCCCCGGTGCCGATGTGACGTGAGCTGAATTGGGCGAAGTGGGAGGAACGTCAACATAGAGAAATGATAATCGGGTCTAGTGTCAAGTGAAATGATTGTCTAAAATTAATCACGAATGGCAGGAGACTATTTTGTTTATGAAGTAAATTCATTTAATTTTCTAACTTATGAATTTTTATTATATTGCCAAATCATTATTCTAGAGCGTAGATTAGCGATAGAAAACAGTTTGTGTGCAGTAGTTATTAAATTCGGACACTAAAGTGTAAGTCATTATAATTATTTAATGTTGAATTATGAACGTTGAACTAAAACTTTGTTACAGCTTTAGCAGTAACTTACGCAATTAAAAGTGAGTTTGCTTGAAGGAATCCGAAAGGGAAATATTGCACCAACAAGTGTCTAGAAAAACTTTGTCTGCCTTTCCAGAAGCAACACAACTGTTCCGAACTGTTTTGGCCGTCTTCGGAATCCAACCATTAGGGAACGTCCATTAATTACGTCACGCAAAAAATGACTTTTTATTACCCCTCCCCCCCCCCGTTGTCACGTTTTTTGTATGGACCATCAATTTTTTTTGTATGGATCGTCACGTTTTCCCAAACCCCCTCCCCCTTACTGCGTGACGTAATTAATGGACTTTCCCTTAGGAGAAAAAAGAGGCCATGGAGTGGAACGTCGTCAACAACGAGGAATATTGTGCAATCGTCAAGCGGAACACAAAAGAAGTCAGTCTAATAAAACATATAAAACCATGTGATTCTCACGTCCTCGCAAATTTGGAAATAGAAACGGGTTGTATCTTCATTCTGGACATTCCTGATGGTTACAGGTATGTTTTGCGATGATCTTTTTTTAAGACATTTATTTCAAAGGAATGTCTACTAAAAATGTTTGTGAACTTTAATGTAAAATTAATAAGGAGCTCACAAAAATTCAGGTTGGCAATGAATATAAGATGAACTTAGTTGAAAATGAAGTTCTGATCATATGCGAAGTGTCACGTTATTCAGCCGGAAAGTACCACTGAACCAAATTCGAACCACATGTAAACTTTTGAGATCTTTTGATAAAGAAAACAAATCAATTCCAACCAACTGCCGTCTGCTCAGGGTCAGCATTTCGGTTATGCTATGACGAATTCTTGATTTAAATACCAACCAACCTTATTGTAACGAAAAAGAACACAATTTTATAAATTCAAATCTCAACCAGTGCCTTTTAAAAATTACCGATCAAATCGTCGTATCATAAATAACTACACTGCGGAACGCAATTCGCAAAATGTCACCCGAATAGGCCACATGTTGGATTTTACCGTGAAACCTAACCACCCAACCGAGGTAAATAGTACGATCCTAATGCTACTAATACCCATCCGAACAAAAGCACTGGCACTCCATTTTGCACCGCTGTAACTTAAGAACCCGCAACCCGTCTTTGGGCCTCATCAGGAGGTTAAACGATGTCGCCGGTAGCTCAGTGCAGCCAAATGTTCGTACGCATCGATATTACACACCCGACGACAACCGGCGGCGCCGCTCATACCGGTTTTAATTGCAAATATCTTATCTCCGTCCGTCCGTCCAGCTCGTCCGTGGTTGGCAAAGTGTGTTAATCCTATAAGTCGAAATGAGTAATAATGCAGATGAGTAGAACAGCTGCGAGTAAAATGATCTGACCACAAAACCTATACCCGGGAAGTGGATATTACGTTGCTCGGCAGTTCTACGTTCACCCTCGGCAGAGCCGGCGCAGCTTGGTAAATTGAGTGGAAAATACAACTTTTCTCGAACATTCAGAGGCCATTAGGAGAATAAACGCGTATCAGATGACCCACTGGGCAATGCGGGGTCAAATGTCGCCCACGATGATGCACGGAATTCTTTCGAAACGCAGCGGATCAAATCGAAACCTTGAAAGGCTCAGTCGGCGATTTTCAAGTTAAATGTTTTTTTTTCGGTTTTGAAGTGAGCCAGTCGCGAACAGCGGCGTTGATGAGCGACCTTATCAATTATGCTTCTGCACCGTGATGATCATCAACCAATAACGTGGCCTGTTTAGCCCGAGGCATCAACGTCAACGGTTTGTTTGACGTGCGTGGTGACCCCAAGGAGCGTACGCGCTCTCATCGAACCCCCTAAGTGGTCTGTTGTCCGAAAGATCAAAAGTCTTCCAAAGTCATTAATTGTGTGTGAGCGTTGGGATGAGTTGGTTGGCTGATGCACAAGAAGCGATTAATTAACAAACAAGTGCAGCAAGTTCGGAAGCCAGTTTGTCGGTAAGTGTTGGACAACGAAACGAACGGATCGCCGATGGCAATTAATTGCTTACTTAGAGAATTGCTGCCAAATAGGGAGAGGATGAGGATGAGTTAAATGCTGATCCTGAACAGGCGCCAGTTAGTTGGAATTGATTTGTTTTTTTTTTCAAAAGAAAATCAAATTTAAGGTCTGTATCCGCAATAATCCGGACACCTCTAATCACGAATGAAACATAAATTTCGCATTATATTTCCATCGTAGTTGTTTATTTCAGATTCATGGGATGTGTTTTAACAATTCGTGAAGACAAAACATAGTTATTCGGTATTTGCATAAAATTTTCGAACTTTGCGCTTAACTCCGTTCATTAGGGTTTGTACAGACTCTTCAGAAATCGTAGAAGCCGTCTTTGTCTAAATTTGCTGGAAGTGTTTGATGTCTTTGATTCCTTGCTTCTTTTCAGAGAGCTTCCGCTTCATTAGAGCTCAATATCTCTCGATTGGTAGTAGATCTGGGCAATTTGGCGGGTTTGAGGTTTTTGGTACAATGTTCACTTGATTTACTTGGTACTACTCCATCATAGTTTTAGCATAGTGGCGTGATGCCAAATTGGGCCAGAACAAAGGTTTTTCTTTGTAATTTTTGATGAAGGGTAGCAATCGCTTCTGCACACACTCTTACTGATATCTCCTTATTGATTGTGCCTGTAGTGGCGAAAACTTTACTCTTTTTTCCACACATGCAAATTGCTTGCCACACAAGGTATTTTTTGGGAAATTTCGATGCCTTCTTCGTTTTGAAATGCTCAGCTGTAGCATTTCTTACCATAGCAGAATAATAAGCCAGCCCTGGAATCTGCTTGAAATCCTCCAGGACATAAGTTTCATTGCCATAACAACGCATGAAAACTTTCAAATATTCGCAGTACAAATGTCGAGCCCGTGATTTTGCTGCCAAGTTCTGTTTGTCGTTGCAATTTGGAACTGTTTTTACTTTATACGACTTGAGTCCCAAGCGTTGTTTTGATTTTTGGACAAAACCAGGCGACATCCCTATTTTACGAGCCACCGTTTGAATGGAGAGATTTGGGTTTTTCGTTAATATACTTTTCACCTCTCAGTCCATGACAGGATCAGCGCGTTCAATGTTTTTGTCACTTCTCGGTTTTCTCTCCACCGTCAAACGTTCCGAAAATGATTTGAGCACATCGTGAACAGTAGATTTAGGCAAATCCAATGTTTTTGCAAGGTCCCGTATTGACAAGTCAGGATTCGCCGTACGCCCGTACAAAATTCGCTTGGGCACTTGTTTTTCTTAATGCCATCTTGAATACTAAACATGAAATCGATCCGGATCTATGGGGATACAGACCTTACTAGCGTGGTTTGTCGTACATCATTATCTAAGAGGCAAAGTTTATGACAATATAAAATAATTCATTAAACTAATAAAAGTGTTCTTTTAATTTGCGTGACTACAAAAAAAATGCACTCTAAAAAATGCAACCGACAAAAATGATCATCAAAAATTCATTTTATGTCGATATTTTTGAAACTCTTAGGAAATAAATAAATCCATATAAGCCATGTTTTGGCATGGTTGGTTTATTCAACCTTTTCTCCCAACCGTAAATTCCGAGCTACACTAGCGCCATCTTTCTTTTACACTTTCGTCCACTCTTTCTTCAAATCCTTCTCGTTGTTGAAGACCTTCCCTGTTTTCCAGGGGCTGCCCTTCATATTCACCAAGAATGTTTCTATTGAGTGAATTTCTTGCGATTTTGGCGGATTTGCCGCCTTCGGCTCAAAAACAACATCGTTGGCTTCGTACCACTAGATCACCGGTTCCGCTTAATGGAATACTGTCAGATTCGATAAAAACAAAGCTATCACTTTCGTGGGACTGGCGGAAGGAGCAGACTGGCGTGCTGTTGAGTTGTTGTCGGGTGAAACATACGTTTCAGTATCGACAATGCTTCTCCATCTTCTTCGTGGCTGTCATTTTCAACGTATCTCCGGATGTTTCCTTGCTTGGTGCCATCCTTTCGTACTTCTTGGCCAGCTCTTTGATCTCTTGATGATCGTTTTCCCTCTACACCATTTCCACACACTGAAAATTTATTATCGTAAAGTAGCTTTCACGCGTTTCGTAAACATGGATTTTGTACATAGAACAAATGTCTCGTATATTGTATGAAACATTCATAATGCTTTTTATCTGGTGAAATGCTATCATTAAACCATTTTGTATAATGCACGAAATGAACTTCGTGATGACCAGCCAATCGCTGCTTCTCTTTTATACCGCACTCATGCCCGATGGTGTTTCTGCTGGTATGGGCGGAAATAATTTATCTATCCCAAAATAAAAATCAAAGCGCTGTCGTGAGCTATAACTTCATGCTCATTAATCCAGATTGTTCTCACGAGTCAGCGTAGCCTAGTGAGATCAACCACGGATTTAGAATCAGCACTTTCTGAATATTCAGGTTCGAACCCAATGTCTAAAACAATAAAAAACGCTGAACAATTCCACGTGATTGCGCTTTTTTTGTCAATTACATTTTGAGTCGATAAAGTAGATCTGTCAGTCCTTCATGCAACCACCAGAGAGACGTTTTTTTTTTAAATTTGTGACAAAATATTCGTAGCTCTTTGCATTAATTCCGTACAATGTACGAATGTTCTTTCTGTGTCAACAAAAGCTTCGTGCTTTTGACAGTTGCGCGTGCAATTAATTACGAATGTATCTTCATAAAAAGAACAAATCAGTTTCGTTGCTGAAAATAACGAATGGATTAGTGAGTATTACTTTCGATTTTGTAATATAAACTAAAATTAACTTTCAGTGCAATCGAAATATTTTCCGCCTTGAGAAGTTCTTATCGCATCTAATGGTTTCCGAAACCGGCAATTATCCGATCTTTCAGTGCTTCCTGCGTATGGTGTAGCCACATTTCTTCACTTTTCTCTTAATCCACAAAATTTTCGATTTTCTCCGCCTTGCTGGCACATCGTGGCTCCGCTCGTCTCTATCTGGAACCAGGTGCTTTTGTACCTCCTCCAGAATTAAATCCGGTAACTGCAGTTATGAAGGCGAGAAGAAGCAAAACTACACCGTGAACTGAATCACCTAATCTGGAACTAATTAACATTTTTGGGTAAAAATCTTGAAAACGTAAATTAGTTCACGGTCCGTTTTCATTTTCTTGAACACTTTTGTTTCTGTGCGGCTTCATCTTCCATGGCCAAAGCATAGTAGTTCCACTTAAGAATGAAGATATTCACAGCTTCTTCTTTATCTCCAACCAGATTCCAAGGTGCGCGAATCGGTATGTTCGACATTTTGAGGTTATTTCTGCGACGCAAACGTAAAACAAAAACAATAGGGTAGATAACGGCTCAAACAGGGGTCACTATTTTTAATAAGTTGTTAGAAAATAGGTCTTAAACTCTTACATTTTCCAAATTATTTCACTTCTAATGACGACCATAACCTCTCCCTAGCGGGCTTATGATTCGATGTATAAATCATGATTGATTACCAATTTATTACTCTCATTTTGAGGATTCAAAGAACATCATGAAAAAAATCCTCAGTTGCTTACCTGCTGAAGAAGTTCGCTCAAATTTTGCCTTTGTGTATTTTGCATTTAATCGCGTGTACAGCGTGAGCATGTCTGCATCAGCCTTCTCTCTCTCTCTCTCCTCACACAACAGCTAGGCTTGTTGCCAGAATGTGATGTTGAACATTGAGTTAAATTTATTACATATTTGGATAATCTGATATCACTATTTATTTCATGTTTCTTCCAGTCATTAGAGGTTGATTCTATGCTTATGATTATATTGTCTATCATCTGGCACCATCATATGCATTAGAAAAATATGTTTCGGAGCTGTCCAATAGTACCCAACAATAAATAATGCTTCGCTGTTGAGCGGTAGCTATGGTATCACTATTGCTTTTGAGAGAGCCCACGTTTCCTCTCTCCTTTGTTAAACATGGATATAGCGCACCGGTATTGTAACGTAAAGTCTGCTGTCTCTTGCATTTTGTTTGTTTTCAAACGAAGCATCCCGTTTGTCGTCACAGTAACTTTGGCAACCATTTGCGTGAGAGTAAATTATATAAAGTTCGGTCGTTCCCGTCTGTCTCATAACCTGCTAGTAGACGATTTCGTGATCGTAGCAATCGACCTGTTTTGGTTGATTGTTTTCGAGAGCGGATGGGTAAAAAGAAGGAGTGGGTTGAGGAAATTGACGTTTGTAGCAAATCGTGAACTGGTTTATTTCAGTTTGCCTTCGCACACATGCACGGAATCGCACTCATACATTATTGTTAGTTTATGTACAGATTACAGAGCTGAAGAAAACAGATGATCGCAGCAAGCGCTGCCCGCGAACGGTTGTGTTTTGCGTGCGCTGTCACGTTCTTATTGTTCGTTATAAATCGGTGTGACTTTGCGATTGCTGTTCGGATAGGCTAGCTCATCTAGGATGTAAAAAAATCCAGGGTGTAATAATTTCATAGAAAGTCCGATTTTGTAAAGTGTTTCCATACGAAATGTGGTACCGATATTGCTAGGAGCATGTTTTCAGCAAAACTGGAGAAGTTTCGTTTCTGGAATAGAACTCAAAAGTGTGGTGCTGGTGGACTTTGTATGGTCAGAGTTCTGTACAACTTCTGGATCGGGACGAAGAAGCGTCATCAAGATAACTAAACGTCCATTAAATAGTTAATATTATATTACAATGTTCTTGCCCATTGTTCCATGTAAAATTTTCCATAGTTGCCATAGAGACGCATTGTTTTTTATTCTCGCTCCGCAGAATATTTCAAAATAGAATCATTTTTGCAAAAAGCTTTGATGATCCAGCAGCATAGCTTTCCTCTCAATCATTTTGCTTTATTCGAAAAGTTGGGATTTCTTAAACGTACGTCAAAGATACACCTAGCAGGAGTCATTTTTCCAGGTTCTCTTCGCACCGTGCCCAGGATGTACCTTGTTTGAGTTGGAACTAAATGGTCAGCTAGATTAGGTGACTTATTCACCCAACACACAAAAATGCCTCGACCCGTGCCCGGTAAGGTCTAAATTGGCAACGGCAATGGCGAATCCCTTTTTTTCTGTCTCTTAATGTTCCATTTGATTTCTATTGAAAGTTCTACCAATGATCTTCTCAATATATAATATTATATTATTATGATATCTTTTATAATTTTCTTGACAAATAACGCAAAAGTATTAATCCAATTAACGCTATGGAATAATGGACCACCCGCCAATGGATTGTGTACCTTGAAATTATATTATATATTTTCAATTTTCATTAAGCTTATAACATCAGCGGGCTCTGTAGATATAATGACTGCTTAAAAACTATGTGACAGGAGGAAGGAGCACCATGAGAAGAATTAGAGTCTCATTTCAGCAATAATTTATATATCTTTTATTTTCAGCATTGCATATTGATCTATTAACATGTTTTTTCTTATTTGAAGTTACATAACAAATGGTCCTCCCTTAGCCATTCGGTAAGGCGTGGAATGACCGAAGTCTAAGTTTAAATAAGATTGACAATACAATATATTCCTAGTCATTTCATTTTTACTGTACATAAAAAATGCGATCCTTACATTATATTCTATATGTTGTTCAAAATTCAGGTACTTGCAGGTTTCTGTTATGCTCCAAGATGCATAACAGTATTATATTTTACTTGACATGGCTCGGAGCGTATGATACCATGCGTCCGCTCATTCTTCCTGTCCTGTAGATTCTAGGAATGCATTGCGGTTCAGGTCTATTTGTTTTATAGATTCTTCTTTGCGGCCTGGCCGCTTTGTCGTTTGTTTTGAGTTATTGACATGCTGCAAGCATCAATATTGAAAGCAAAAATAAGTCGACGTCATATAGCCCAGTTTTTTCAAGATGCTTTCTCGAACTGGCTGCGTTTCCATTAAATTAGATTAGATAACATTGGTGATCAACCAGTGGATGCAAGGAAATGGAACAGTACATCGACATTTTAGATATACTATTTTTATATATAATTTCAGGTTTTGACAAGTAATTTTTTTTTTTTTTCTCGTGGCTATCATACATTGTCTAAACTTTTAGGTTCATAATAGATACGCAAATACTTCTACAATTGCAGCGGTACAACAATCTGCGGACATGTGTAATTGTTGTTATCATTTTCCATAAGAAAATCCCTTCACTATATTTTATAAACTATTCTATATAACATTCCATGTTGATTTTACATTTTTTTTTACTATCATTACCAATTTTATCATTACTCGGATTTATTTGAATATTATTTTATTATTTTAACCTTGGAGCGTATGGTACGGTATGTCCACGCATCCTTCCTCCCCTGTAGATTCAAAAAATGCGTTGTGGTTCAAATCTATTCATTTGAATTCAACTCATTTTTAAGAATCATCTTTTGCGGTTAATGCAACGCAGTAGGCCTGGCCGTTTTGATGCTTGTATCATGTCCTTGATATGCTGCAAGCCTCAATATAGACAAAACAAATAGTTGGGCGTCATCTAACCCAATTATTTCCAGGATGCTTTTCTCGTACTGGCTGCGTTTGTATTAGATTAGATTAGATTAGATTAGATTAAATCAACATAACTCAAAAAGGACAAGACTTACAAAAAAGTGATGTATGTGTGACTTTTGGAGAATTGTTTCAACTTTTATTAAAAAAATTGTAAAAAATGTTATATCGATTCTAACACACTAAAAAAAATATTTACAAATTCAAAGTCGATTTGCAAAATATGGGTATCTTAAACTTAGACAATTTTTTTTTAAGATAGGCAATGTATTTGTCTGAAAGTTCGCCATACATTGCGAGATGGGCACTTGCAAGGAAAAAAAGTCCTATTTCTACCGTGTATCCCGCCAATTCGTCTTATAATTTGGAAAACCTAAAACCCCACCGAAGTCAATTAAACTAAATTATAATTACAATTTAAATTTTTAAGGGTTTGTGAATGTTTTAAAAATCAAGGCTTTTTTTTAAACTTCAGTGATAATTCAAATCAGGTGGTTGATCCTGTTTACTACCAAAAATTTGAAGTATATTACAAGAAGGACGATAAATTGGAAAACAAAAGCTTTATCATAATATCTGAAGTATTGACCCATTACTCAATAACAATTGTCTATTTAAAAATTGCTAGATTTCATTAAACAACATTCAATATATTACTCAAACATTATTTTCATGTCAGATGGAGCAGTGGCCCATTACAAGAACAGAAAGAACTTTGCCAGCTTGTGCAATTTCAAGTCCAAGTATCGATTGGAAGCAGAATGGCACTTCTTTGCTCTCTTGTGAATGTTCCATGTGATACTATTGGTGGTACTCTCAAGCGAATGGCAACCCTCATAAAAAATTTCTTTAAACGAACAATAACTCGAATGGTTGAACTACACCGTATATGGTTGGGATGTTAACCCGAATAGGTCGTTAAGCAAAATAACCATAAGAAATTTATTCGGGAAAGAGAGCAAGCCTTACCCAAGATTATGGAAACACAAGCACAACTCATCGGGAACTATATGACTGGGCAATTGAACAGACAAATAAAAATATTACAAAACTGAATTTCTGCTTTACATCAGCTGAACAGTATGCCAAAATGTCAGAAGAACTTGAGGAGTTAAATAGCCACGTACTGGCAATACCTGGTGCACAGGTTCATTGATTTGTACCTATTTCAGCTAAAAGGTTTTCTGATTCAGAGAATAATCCAAAGAAATTTACTTTTTTTGTGAAAGATTTATAGATTAAACATAATGTTAATTACTAATACGTAAAAAGCTACTTATAAAAAATAAATAACATAAAAACCTTATCAAGCAAAAACCTATGAGGTTACGATTTTCTAGAAGTCTCTCATACATCACTCTTTTGAGTTATGTTGATTTAAAAAAAATCGACCAAAACACTTAAGCCTTTTTCAAGTGGTAGTCTAGATAAATTAAAATAGAACAAGGTATGCAAAAATGCTTGAAAAGACATACACGGAAGAAACAAAGTACCTAGAATTGAGTATTTTTAAACTCAAAATTGAGTGCTGTTGTAGAACCGGAGAGATGGGTAAATTTGATTCTGCACATTAGGTAAAGATTACTCAATGGGTGAGTACCTCATTGACAACTTATTTTGAGTAAAAATGGAAGGCGTTTACAAACTTTTATTATTTGACGTATATCAGATTTGAATACCGAAATACAATAAATATGTTACGGTACTAGACTGGCCGTTATTGAAAAAAATCATGAAATTAAAAAACAAACAAAATCAATAAAATTATCAACAAATTTATGTTTTATTCTATCATCTCGAGAAAGAACTTTATTTTAAATGTTATATAACATTTTCTAACTAACCGTGCGAAAAAGTGTTAATTTTTTGGTTTTTACAAGTTCTATTGCGTTAGGTTAAATTTACCCACCATAAACTTTGGCTACAGTTACTCTTGGCATATACTCGAATTTGGCTTCCCGCGTGGAACCCCAGAATTGGGTGAAATGAACTTAATTTTGGGTTCTTTGTTTCTTCCGTGCAGTCTACACACTCACAAAGTTTTATTGGATTCTGAGAGGGAGCTGCCAATCAGGGCATGCAATACCGGGGCATTTTTCCAATACCGGTATTTCGGTATTTCTAAATGTATCAATACTGGTAAAACCGGTAAACCGGAATATAAAGAAAATATAAAGAAACTTCTTTAGAATTCACGGAGTTTCACTTTATTCTTATTGAATGTAATGTATTGTAGCTTACTTCAAGCTCAAAAATAACTCTAAGGATGCAGTGTGTTCAACGTCTCATCGTTCAAACTGGAACGGATTTTCGTTGCAAAACTTCCAGACACAGAAAATGCACGCTCTGATTCCACAGAGGTAGGTTGAACTGTGTTCAGTATATCGAACAACATGGTAAGATATTTACCTTTTGCCCTTCGGCTTCATAATATGCAAATTCATGGCGGATTGATTTTTGATATTGTTATTTGTCTTATCTGGGTGTACTGGTGAGATTGCTGAAGACGCGTTCCAACTTTTCCTTCGTTGATAGAGAACTTTCATCATCAGCTTCTGCTGTGTGTGGTTCCTCTGTAGATGTGCTTGCTGATCGCAGCAAATCTGGCAAAAGCGTCGCAAAATCTCAACAGCTTGCGTAATTAAAGTTGCCTTTGAAGTTTCGAAAAATATTCCAAAATTGTTGTTTTTTGATTTCGAGCTGCACGACTGCACAGATAGCCAAATAGATCTGCATATTCGAAACGGCGTTCAGAAATTACGCTTACTTAGAGCGTCAACCAGGTTAGGGGCGATTTCTGAATCTTGCTTGTTAATTTCTTCCAACATAAACTGCAATGAAACATCTGCATCGTATAGATTTGCATCATTTCGACACAGTTGTTCCACAGCGAGATGTTCTGGCTCAAGAACATTTATCATGCTTTTGAGTGACTCAATCTCGGATTTGGAAAAAAGTGATCCCTGATCGAACCTGCACGTCCACTGATGCTTTCTGTATTTGATTGATCAGCTGGTAAAAACGTTGCAACATAGCAAGCAAAGTATTCCATCGAGTTCAGTCCAGGATCCCTAGTATTTCCTTGCCAAACTCCTGAATTACATATTTCTGCAGGATGTTATCATATCTAACAGGTGTCTTGAGGACTTGACTATACTTTGTACTTTCAGGTTTACAACCATGTATTCCTCTTTGACAACGAATTCCGTTAGAGCTGCTAACTTGAAATGGGCATATCCTTCGCTACCAGATTCTTCCTCTGATTTGGTGTCTGATCCTGGAATAATTGCAAAAATATCAGTGCGGTAGATAATTCAATATGCAATCTTATGTTTCAAAGAAATAAATTACCTTGAGGAACAGCAGGTGTCTGTTCTGAAACATTTAGCTTTTTGTATAGGATGTCCACCACTGCCAAGTGAATACCGTGAGCAAGACAGAGGTTATGGCTGGCATCAAGAATTCGTCCGACTTTTTTCATTAACGATGCTCCATCGGTAGTGACCGCTATCACGTCCTTAGTCAAGTATACTCCATATTCTTGCGCTTTCTGATCCAGTAAATCGACACATTTCTCCGCATTCATGGAACCTTTGATACGCACTAGTCCTAGGTTCCAAGTCTGCCCGTTGCCATGCGCATTCACGTTTAGGTATCTGCGATTTCGGTTGGAGGTCCACTCATCAAAGGTCAAACTCAGTTTCAAACCGTTTTTACGACGATTTATGAACTGCTGAATGTATGCTTCCATCACACCACAACAAAACCTCTTCACATTCGCCACGATCGCATGCTCGCTTCGAGGAAGGTTGCAGAAACCGCGAGCCATCAATCCTAACTTGATATCTTCTGATTGACATAAAACACGAAACACATAACGAATTCCATCTTTTGATGCCATTCGTGCGTAGACAGCATCCAAAGATTCCTTTTTCAAAGAATTGCATTATTGTAGAATTCTTTGCTGTATTTGCTTAGTAGTAGCCGGAACTTGATTCTCTGGCTCCGTGTTTGATGGTGCTGCCCGTTTTTGCAAGTTAATTTTATGCCGGCTGCGGAGGTGGGTAATCATCCCACTGGTACTGGAACCTTCGCATTTCAAAATAGTATCACATTTTGTACACTTAGCCATCCATCGATTTCATATTCCACGTAAGAAATATTTCCAAACCGACGAATTAGCAACATCCTCTCTGATTTTTGTTTCAAACTCCATTTGGACGACAAAAAAACACCAAGCGCCACATTTGCACAATGAATGAAAACTGACAGCTAAAAACATACTCAAAGATACGTGTCGTCATCGCTCGCAGTATGACACTAGCTGAAGTCAAATCGTCGATGCACGATGACAAAAAAGTAACCATTATTGATTAATGTGAGGTTATCTCCCTTTATGAAGCGAAAGAAAATAACATAACAGAAGCTTCAATGAAGCAGTTTACATCACAGTTTGCATTGATGTTGACGGTGATGACGAAAAAAGCGTGAATGTGAGTACTGTTGGTCGTGATTTCCATGCAAGGTGATTTAAAATTTCGGGCAGATTACGGTGTTTGAATACATTATTAATTTAATTGTTTTGAATGTTGGACTGTTACAGTGGATTGAAAATAAGGGAAGGTCCATTGATAACGTCACGCAGTAGGGGGGGAGGGTTTTTTTTGAAAATTTGAAGGTCCACACAAAAAACGTGTCAAGGGGGGGGGGGGGTGTATAAAAAGTCAATTTTTGCGTGACGTAATTAATGGACGTTCCGTAATGCTCCATAGATTTACTTTATAAATAATAAAATGTATATTTTTTAAGTGCAATACCGTAATACCGGTATTTTTCGGCTATACTACCGGTATTTCGGTATTTAATTTTAGCCTGGTAATACCGGTTTTCGGTTTCGGTACTACCGGTATTGCATGCCCTACTGCCAAACACGAAGATGAGTTGGCGTGAAATTCGTCTACACACTCAAATTATTTTACAGAAATCTGTAAAATTTTACCGAATTCTCAACAGCAGAACGTTCGATAATTTGATTTTACGGAATTCGGTAAAATTTCACCGAAATCCGGTAATTTTTTAACAGATAATCTGTAAAATTTCACCGAAAACCGGTAAATCGGATTACCGAATGTTCAGCTATTGAGAATTCGGTAAAACTGTACAGATTTCTGTAAAAAATCTAA
>JASCZW010016077.1:0-19349 GCA_034211315.2 Aedes japonicus | reverse complement strand
CAAAAGCATCGATGAATTGAGAACCAAGTGGAATAAGTTTGCCAAAACGATGGATGAAAATAATGTGCAGCGGTTGATGAAACGTATTCCGAGAAAAGTCCGCAAATTTCTTCGAAATCAAGATAATATTTTTTTTTGTATTTTCGCTCAAAAGTTCACATAAAGTCGAACATTTTAGTAAAAACAGATTACTATTATGTTGATGTATATCCGAAATAGCGCAATAGTCTGTGTTCCTATTCTAACTGGGCCACACCTTATTCTACGTGGTTTATGAACAGGCCCTAAGGGGGGGATAAACTTTTTTTGTATACTGTAAGTAAGTAAATAAAAGGTGAAAATTTTGGGCAGAAAATAAGCGTTTGTCAATTTTAGCGAATGCACCCTTTAAGTGTTTTCAACCATAGCACGCAAATCTGGAAGGATTTTACCTACTTTAGCAATAAATTATAAATGAACATCTACAAATCCTTGTTACATTCGCAAAGACTATGTAACGAGAATGCATTCCAGTCGAACCAATTGGGCTTACAAAGGTTTGTTTACAAAAGCTTTTAAGGCCTTTCCACAAGTTGCTCTTGAAACGCTTTGTTTCTGGTGTGCTATTTCAAACCATACATCCCCGAACAGCCACGCCCCTTCATACCCCACACATGAAGCATGGCACGAGAAAAAAAACTGCCCAAATCAAAACAAATTGAATACGAAATTGAATAATTATAACGATATAATGATCTCTTGCTTTTAATTACCGATATCTGGCTGCTCCTGCCGGGGCCGCTAGACCAAACAAGATGATGATGGCGTTGATGATGATGGTGATGATGATGCGGTGAAATATTTTATTGAGTGGTTATTTATCGGATTCAGAGCAAATCGGTAGAGGCGATTATGTGCTTGGCGGTTACTCGAATTATGGCAAACGAAGTTTGACGGGATAAGCTTCATGAAATTTTAAGGATATAGCACCAGCTACCGTAGTAGGAAACACACATTTACCGAAATTGCTTCCTCAAATGCAAATGCCAGTGCCAACACCCACCAGGTCCGTAGATACATATTTCATCTGGAGTTGTCGCTCGCGCAACAACAATAATCATTTCATAAATTTGCTCATCCTCTCCTGCCATAACGGAACGATGCAATGATGGTGCCGCCCATCCCCACACCATCGGCCAGCCTCGGTCATATTTGTTGTAATTCAAATGCATATCATATTTCAGAAGCTTCCTCCTTTTATCCTTTCCAAAGCCGTTCCAGCAGGAACATACGGTGAGGGCAGGAATTTCAAATATGCACTCCCTCACTGACTGGTACCGAGGCGGGGATCGGCTCTGGTTCGGAGTTCTGGCTACCTACAACAAGGGATGGATGAACGTTAGTGAATGGTGTGTATGTTTGCATAGCTAAAATAAATGTTTTTGGTTCGCAAATCCCAACGCATTTGAATAGATAGGCAAGAGGTCCGATTATGGTTAGGGAGGTGGAACGGACGGGACGGTTTGGGTTTACCAAATCGAAATTAGATAATTGGTTCATTTTGCGGTGAGGCGTGATTTTTATGGCAAATGTGTGAAAATACCACTTCCATTGTTTGTTCAAACTGAAGGCATTTGCGAGTAAATCGTACCCGGAAGTTGTGGGACTCTGACCAGTTATGCAGGAAGTGGTTTTCAAATTCATAACTTATATGAACAGATGTTCCAGATCCATTCCTGCTATTGAAGAATCCAAGTAATGCGAAAGTGAGGTTCAATAGTGTAGATGACTCTCGACAAACAAAGTTTTTCGAGCTGTCTGACCGCAGGATCACTAAAGCTTCATGGAGTTTGCCGATAATTTTCAGGTGATGTTACTAGGACAATGTCTTTTATCCAACCGCACGCTGTGGCAAACTGTACCAAAAACGGATCTTTTATGGCCGCTAGTTTCCTTAGGATGAGCATTTCTAGTGTGAAAAATCACGAGAAATCGATTGAAGATTGTTTCAGCCACCGCACGATCAGGGAAGTTGTTCATTTTGCCCGATTCCCCCCATGATTATACCTCAAACTCGTATGTCATTTAGTTTTATACATTGATGTTACCAATATAACCCTCATTTGCACTATACTTATGTAAAATTGTCCTCAGAATCGAATAAAGATGATACTGCTTTGGTTTTACTTTGGGAAGTGGTCCATTTTACCCGATTTCCCCCATACTTGCGGAAATTTATATAACATACGGTTTTGAGTATTGGATCCATCACTATTATCCCCATTTGTACTGTACTTATATAAAATTATCCGCAGAATCGAAAGAAGATGATACTGCTTTGATTTGACCTTTCCATTTTACCCGAATTCCTCTCATACTTGCGAAAACTTATATAACATAGGGTTTTGAGAATTGGACCCATCACTATTATTCTCATTTGCACTGTATGTATTCAAGTCATGTTTTGAAAGTTTGTGTAACTTTTGCGTATGAAAAGCGTTAGGCTCAATAAACAGTTTGGATTGCCGGGCTTTGGAGGTATTCCAGTTATTCCAGTTAACCTGTACTTTTTCTTTTTTCCCAGTTCTTTAGTTCCATTTTCAAAGCGCTAGAAGAAAATCCATCAAATGGTTCAGGCCTTATGAATTGCATGGATGATACTATTTTAGCCAAGTGATCAGCTTTTTCGTTTCCTTCAATTCCTCAATCACCAGGAACCCATTAGAGGTTAACCATATTACGACTGGACAATCAATTGCTTTTATCAGTCTTCTAGGTGCAGCCGAGCGCAGATGTTTGATGAAGTATACACTCTCAAATTGAACACTCTCTTGAAGTGCGCACATGCACTCATCAAAATGAACATGAACACGAGCGTAAGCTTCGCGCTCATGTTTTGTGCCATGTTCGCAGCGGCGCTAGCAGCCGCGCTCAAAACATCTATGTTTGCGCATGGATCAGCTTCATATCCGAAAGATTGTTTTTATTCCCTCTTGCTCCTTGCGGCGTTCAATACAATCAAACTGTTTTCAGTCGGACAGGGATTTAATCAGTAGCCGCCCGGTTTTCAATCACCCTATGGAGGTTTGTTAGCTTTGTGCTTAAGTTGTTTATTCGCGAATATTAGATCTCCTCTACCGGAATATCGATCCAAACGGAAAACAAATCAATGAAGATAAAGTACTTTTGAGTCTGAAAATCGGTTCTTGATATTTCGTATATTTCCTCTGGTTCCATGAAAACTAGATATACAATCTTGCAGAGCTCGGAAATATTTGGTAGGTTTGTGTCTTATCGAAAATAATAAGACCCATAAAATTTTATATCGTTAGTAGGGTGACCATTCCCGGGATGGAGTGGCTCAGAAAATCACGATTTCTTAAAATGTTATTATTTTTTTGAAAATTTATAACTTTTGGCCCTTTCGACCAATTTTTAAGATTGACTATTCAAATTAATGCTTACTTCTTCTAGGTATGAGAAAAATGTAACAAAGTTACCTAACTGCTTACTTTCTGTGAGAAAAATACGATTTTATTCGTAGCAGAAGAAAACTATGAGAAAGATCTCTTGTTTCATGTCCAAAATAATTAAATCGGGTAAACAATCAAAAGTTATTTAAAAAACAAGTTTATGATTTTCAACAACATAAATACTGAATCAATAAATGTGTAAAATAGTCGGTACATTCCAAAAATCAACCCAACAGATAATTAGTTGAGGATCAAAACGCAATAAATTACTTTCCACTTCTAAAGCCTCTCATAGAGATGAGAATTTTTTTGCTTCTGAAAAATTTCTTCTCATAAATAGGGAAGGTTCATTAATTATGTCACGCAGTAAGGGGGGAGGGGGTGGTTTGGGAAAACGTGACGATCCATACAAAAAATGTGAAGGTCCATACAAAAAACGTGACAAGGGGGGGGAGTATTTAAAAAGTCATTTTTGCGTGACGTAATTAATGGACGTTCCCATACTATTCAATAAATAATAAAATTAAGAAAAACTAATCACTGCCAACAACTTTTCAAATTTTAAAACGATTTTAAATTTAAAAATGGAACGAAAAATCTTTCACATTTTTCCTTTTACTTGCAAAATGATAAAAATATACATGGCAGCACAGAAATGACAGTTGAACATATATGGTAATATCTACATATGGAGAATATTTTGAATAAAGTGTCAGATTCTTTTGTTCAAAACGATATTTTCAACTTATAATGATGGTTCAAATATCGTTTGAAATATAATTCAAATAGTTTTCATTTTCCATTAAGACGAAGAGATTTCATTTGGATAAAAAAGGATGTAAAACTGATGAACAAAACTTAAATTAAAGCTTCATTTGTATGTTGCTGTGCACTTACTTCAACAAACTTTCAAAGTAAAATATTTAGACCTGATGACCTGATGATTTTCTCTTTTGGACTTCGGATTTTCATTCTACCCAAAACAGTATGCATAGAAATGCTTTCATTTGCCTATGAAATAAACCTTGTAAACCTGTTTTATCCAATATTTTACACCAATTCGTAAAATTATTCAATTTCATAATATTGTGTGTTAAATTGTTATTATAACAATTTATTGTTACTTGAGCTTATTTGTCTTGGATAGTATTTAATCTACTAAGAAAACTGTGGCAGACATCAAGGAACGTTTTTTACGTTTGATGATCATGAAAAAGTGTTCAAGTGTAAGATTGAGGAAATTTTATTGTACACTCTTTCGAAAGCATTTGGTAACCCTAAACACGGCCGTTTGGTTTAAATGATGATATCCCAAGTAACAATCTTGGTTTTATAAGGGTTCTGAAGAGCATGAATTAGACTTCAAGAATGCTATAAAACCATGATAAAACCAACAATGTTCCTTGGGATGACCTCGAGTGCTTTTAGTTTCTCCCAATAAACAGGAGCTCACTCGGCATCGGTACATGGTCGTTTCGGAGCATGTTCCGTATGTTCGATCTTAACGCGCTTTCGAAATTTGCGTATACGGTTGGCATCAAAACCATTAGGCTGTACACTTATTCTCACTTTCAGACTGTTTCTCAAAACTTATTTCTTCCTATAAGTAAAACTTTATCCAACACGAATCGTTAACACATCAGAATAACTGTTCATAGCAGTACGTATTGGAATATGCAGAGAATGTTACGACGAGATATCATGTTCGAAAATCAAAACATTGTCCGTGATAGGAAATTTTTTATCCTTGCCGGAACGTAACATTCTTTAAAATTTTCCCACGCCGATTGATGAATATGTACGCGAAATATATTCATCTCTTATTTATAACAGCTTGAATACTTGTGTAAATAAAATGGCAGTCGTAAAAATCTCTAGTTGATAAGAGCAAAAAACTCAAAAATAAATCAATCAAGAACTGATCGAGATATTAGTGTCCGGTGTTTCAATTTTTCGTGACGGTAGCTATTTGTAAACTGTGCACAATGGTCAAGGTATGCAACGAAGAGAAGATTAAAAAATTTTAAGCCCCCGCTGGCTGCCAATTGGTAAGAACATGGAAAGTAATGTTAGACAAATTCAAACCAAAAAAAACTTTCTCAAATTTGAATCGGTTATTTGAGGTCTGCATTTGAATTAAAACCTTCTCGGTCCTGTTAGCATCGGTCTAAATTAAGCCTGCAAAACAACATTATAAGACGTCACCCTTTATTTTCGTTATTTTCAATAGTTTAAAATTGTTGGTGGATAATATTTGATTGTTGAATTGACACGCGAGCAATATCCCACCGATTGGTGTAAACATCTCGAAAATCTATCTAGCATTTATTAAGTTATAATCGTTTAATTGGTAACGATATTTCGTGACGGTCGCTAATTTTTAGATTTTCAATTGTCACCCTACCCTTGCCGTAAGACGTAGTCTACGTCAGAACACAGTCAGCCTTTGCCTCCGCCCGTCGGTGATCGAGCAGAGGCACCAACAACTACAACGCTTGAACTCGAGTTTTACGCCTGATGTTCAAACTCAAGTTTTGCACTTGAGCTCGAATCTGAGTGCGAACAGCGCGTTCATCTGTTGCTCTCATGTTTGATGTGCTCAATAAACATGAACACGAGAAGGAGAGCGCGTATTGGATGAACGCGCACTGGTGAGAGTCAAGCTCAAGCACAGCGCCGCTCGTGTGTTCGTGAAGACTGGCTTTTATAATTGTGCGCATTCACACACCAGTTTAGATGTGAATGTTTTTGACTTTAAAGAATTCAGAGCTGCTTGGCTATCTAAACAAATGCATATGTTTGCATTTTTATAATTTCTTCTCATACAGATTGATGCACATTCCAGTATGGCATGAATTTCAGCTTGAAATAATATGGGATATTTTCCCATTGCCACATGTATGTTTATCCCAGGCAGCGTTGCCAGGTATACCGATTTATCGGTATTTATACCGATTTTTATTCTCAATACCGATATACCGACAAGGGCTCTGAAAATACCGATTTCCAACTTTTTATACCGATAAATACCGATTTTTTATGAAAGTTATTTCAACATTATATTTGGTTTATTATTCATCAGCGTGTTATTTTAGATTTCTTACCCCTAATTAATTATTTGTCAGAAAATATTTTCTAAATTAAAACTGCACCAGATTTGAAAAAAAAACTAAATAAAGAATAAATAAGCTTTAAACGAAAAAAAAGTAAATAACGATGATATTCAGTTCATTCAGTCACACATCACATTTCATTAGTCTTGAGTTTCAACATTATCCTTTAGCCAATGGCATCTATTTTCGTATCATTTAATAAAACCACAGATAGTCACAATACATTTAACATTTCTTATACGTCAAAAGCAAGGGAATTAAATGCCAACTATCAAACATCGCTTTGAGTTTCATACGGAGGTAATTGTATTGCTCAATTTCTCTTAGTCGACTTTTGACTAATATCTTAGTCAAAGCAAGTTTCAGTATTTAACCTGCAAGACGGAGTTATCCTTTATCGCAACGGATATGCCAACTCGTTTACCTGTAGTAATCAATTATTTTCGGATCAAAGAAGAGAAATCGCTATATGCAGTTCGCGCGTTCGAAACTCAACGGGAGAAACATTTGAATTAGTCTTAAATGCACGTACGATGAACAAATTTGGAGTGTTATGGTTGTATGTCTGTGATAAAACTATCGAGTTCAATTATGATATTAAATGCGTTAACAAATGAAGACAGGTTGTAATTTTAAGCAAAATAAACTCATCAGTCCTACATTAACAAACAACAATACTTTATACATTTATGATTTTTAAAGGCCAGTATCGACCTGAAAAATAAAGAGGTTACGGAATTTTGACAATTGATCTGGATGGAACGAAATGTCACCTTCACTTACGGAATAATCGAGCGGAACATTTTTCCGAAAGTAAAAGTGACAGCTCCCCTTACAAATTCCATTTTTCTGGTGGATACTGCTGCAGAAAATCCTTTGCGATTCTTTACTTTGGAATATTTAACATGGGTTTGGAATAGAAAAAGAAATTTCTTTCGAACACGATACCGACCTTAATATGGGATTTTCAATATAAATTATCAGTTTATTGATAGGGTAGAGCGCTATTTCTTCGTAGTCGCCTGTTTTCGTTCTATCAAGTAAAGAAATCAAAAATATCAAATACACTATGCGCTCAAGAAGCAGTGTTGAATAATCGATCATATCTTAGCTTTTCGTGACTAACAAATCCAGTGGTATGTATGGAAAAGTGTATAAAATTGAAAGCGGTATACACTAGAATTAATCCGTTTTTGTGTTAAAATCTATTTAAAAAAATAAGGGATGTGCTTAGCGAAGTGCTTAGCACAACGGGAGTAGGCTCAAAAACCTTATCGCTATACATGATTTTTGTTATCTTAATAACATCTTAAGAAATGTGTATTCCAAAAAATATTTATTCAAAGTATACATAATCAACCTCGAGATGGTAAAAATAAAAAAATGGCTAATGCATTTTTTATTTTATTTTTTATGTTTACGTCAAACTTATTCATATACAATTTGAAAATAGATAAAAATTATCGCCAAAATATATTGCAATCTTATATCAAAATTATATAACAGTTCACTTGAAAAAAATCTGAATTTAACTCTATACCGATAAATACCGATATTTTTTAATAAGCAATACCGATATAGTATAAATCCACCTGGCAACGCTGATCCCAGGACCAGTTACATCAAATTATCTTGCTCTGAACCATCTGTATGAATGACTGTTGAACCCGGATGAAAATCCGGTTCTCTTTCATCCCAATCTTTCACCCCATTGTCTGTGAATTTATGATAGAAGTAGTTCCTCTTAAGCTTACTATCTTCAATTATAAATAATAAAAGACTTATCGAAAACTCTTCTAGGATACTCAAGTGCCCAAATAACATTTCCATCGAAGAAATTCATGGACCGCTTTGAAGAAGTACTGTGCATTGCCCCAGTTATAGAGATACCCTCAGTTGCAAAAAAAAGCCGATCACAATTTTGTTTCCAAAAAAAACGTCATGTTCAACCTTTTGTAATTTTGTCAACTATCAATATTTTGACTGACATTATAACCAACGTGTTGAGCTTATGATAATTTTGATGGTGATGAAATACTACCATCTATAGGTAGCAAGGTAACTTTCCATAGCAGTGGAATAATCTGAAAAACGATTTGATCAGGATTCTATTGTTGTTTGTGACCATCAAGCTCCTGTATAAACGGTCAAAAACGTTTGGGCGGGCCCGTAAGCAGATACAATTAAGCGAAACCCGCGAATATAGGGAAGAGAATCTCCTTCCAAAAGCAAGTTCACACCAACAGCATTAGAATCGATTCACCCTCGATTGACAGAATAAACCCAATAGATGGGGTCGAAGAGCCCGCCCTCGTTCCGTGAAATGTTAACAATAGGGAGAAGGCTGTCCCATGCTTCCTATCCAAATCGTTTCACTTGGGTGCCCTGATGGTCCCTCCATTTCCCCGTTATATATTAGATCGTGGATGTTTAGCATATTTTGTAGTGGTCATTTGATTGCTTACCTTGTGTTAGAAAATTTGGCTGAAAGTGAAATTGGTTAGGGTTTATACCGTGCTTTACTGTGTTGTCTCGGTGTTTCTGTCGGTGCGAGTTTACGTGGGTCTTCCCCTACCTTTTGAAGAGTTGACTTTAGGATGTTTGGTATTGTCATAGGAAAGGGAGGAGAACAGAAAAAAGCATTAGTGATTGGTAACACGCTATGTGCATGTGAGAGATTTTCATGGTGATATTCTCACAACGGCCGTTCAGAATGGTTCGACGGATGCATATGAGAGATCATTCCCGATGAGTACTCGATGAGTACTCAATTCCATCTTGTTTGGTTATAGAAGACAAGAAACATTTTACAACTTGCTACATTTCGGAATATCAGGGCAATGGTCCCCCATCGCATCTTCAAGTGATCATTACAAGCTGTCCATTTGGTTCAGGAACGCCTCAGAATACCTCTTTCTGAACCAAAGAGCAGAGATAACCAATGTGTTGAACTTATGTGACCAAAATTTAATGTTGATAAAATTTAAAATTTTGAAGTTATGACAACATATGTGAGAAGATTCGAGTCAACAAATAATAGTGTGTCGTTTACACTCAAGGCGGCCAGCTAGAAAGCCTCTTTTGACCCAGAAAATGAAAAGAGCGCGTTTCCAATGGGTTTAAAGATCGTCCTTACTGGTCCAAACAAGGTTGGGGAGATGTTATTTTTTTCTGACGAAAGTAATTGGACCGCATGGTGGAGCCAGAGTTCGTTGTCGAACCGGCGAGCGCTATGATAGCAGGAGCTTGCAGTCTACTGTGAAACATTCGCCTTATGTCATGGTTTGGGGAGCTATTACCGAGCTTGGAGTTGGATACATAATTATCGTGAATGGCACTGTCGATAGCCAAGCCTACAAGAAGTTTCTCGATGATGGCGTCCAACAATTGCAACAATTGAACAACTGTCGGAAAAATGTGGAAAGATAATTTGCCAGGATGATTCAGCGCCATATCATCGATCTAAAATGGTTAACAATAATCACACTGCCTTCCATACAGATAATTTAAGAATATATTTCTTTTCAGTTCACTAAACACGAGGAAGATCTGGGAATAAAAACATTCCCATGGCCAGAAAATAGCCCCGATTTAAACCCCATCGAAACCTTGTTGACTATAATCTGCAGAAAAATCGTTAAAAATAAACCCAAACCCATTCCGGAGCTTAAGTAAACAATTATTAAGGTTTGATATAAAGAATAACTGAAAAAGAGAATCCTTTACGCAAGTATGCCTCACAGAGTAAAAGCTATGATCACTGCTCGTAGTGGCAACATTCGCTATTCAAATCAAACAAAAATCGAATTAAGAATCTTTTTATCAATATCATACAAACTCTATACTGTTTCATATGAAGAAAGAAAGAAACCTCTTGTACGATCCCCATATAACTCCGTGTCATAACTATAGAACCAGTCATTTTATTGAGGTTTTTGAGTGAATGAAATGAAAAGGATTGGATATGGTCTTTATCTATGTTTATAAGAATGTTTTTATATCTTGGATTGTTATGGTAAGTTAATCAATAATGTAAACAATTAGTTTTCTCCAAAAAGTTTACATCGATTTTGAATTGATTTCAGCATTTTAGCAATGTGTAGGACCTCCTCTGTCCTAAATCAGTCTAAACAACATATTCGGCATACTTTCATCCAGGCGGCGACATGTAGATTAGGCTGATGCAAAATTTGAAATATTTGCTCCCCTAAGCTTAATCGACGCCAATTTGGGTCTTGATAGTCCCCAAAAAATTTTAACACATTTGGTTTTAATTTGGCTTTGCACACGCTATTCAAAGTTTGTATGGGAATTAGTATGAAGAATCTCAAACTTACATTTCCAAATCCCTAACATCTTGATATTATGTCCTTAAACCAAATCTTATACACATTCATATAGTGTAAGTTGTCAACTATCAAAATGCCGGAGATACCTGACATGTAAATTTTATACAAAAATAGTTATTCAATAAAACATAAAATACACACTTTAGGTATGATGTTTTATTCTTATTTTTGTTTTCTTATTATTTATTTGTTTTTTATATTTTATTTTCATATATTTTATGTATTTAATTTTATTTATATTATTATATATATTTTATATATTTTATATTTATATATTTTATATACATTATATATTTTTACTTCTTATTATTATATTTGATGAATAACTATTTTTGTATAAAATTTACATGTCAGGTATCTTCGGCATTTTGATAGTTGACAACTTACACTATATGAATGAATATAAGATTTGTTTTAAGGACATAATATCAAGATGTTAGGGATCTGGAAATGTAAGTTTGAGATTCTTCATACTAATTCCCATACAAACTTTGAATAGCGTGTGCAAAGCCAAATTAAAACCAAATGTGTTAAAATTTTTTGGGGACTATCAAGACCCAAATTGGCGTCGATTAAGCTTAGGGGAGCAAATATATCGAATTTTGCAACAGCCTAATGTAGATACTTGTAACTCGTTCCCCCCTGATGAGATCGCTTCTTTGAGCTCTTGAACATTCCCGTACTGCTTGTCTCTCCATACACTGTACGTACCATCAGCCCCACAAGTTTTCGATCGGATTCTGATCTGGAGAACAAGCTGGCAACACCATAACTTGGATTTTTTGTTCAGAAGCCCACGCCATGGTCGCTCGGCTTTTATGAACTGATGCGTTATCTTGTTGAAATACCCAATAAACCACGATGGTTTTGCTGCAAGAATGGTATCAAGTGGGTTTGAAGCATCTCAATGTACTCCTGGCTGTTCATTTTTGTTGACGGAAAAGCACTCTGCACGACTCCGTTTTGAAAAAAAGCCCCCCAAACCAAACCAAAACTGCCCCCTCCAAAGTTCAGAGATGAAAAGTAACGTGGCTCTTGCCGTAAATCTCTCCCGTATGAAAAGATTTCATCTGGTTCATCGAGTTTAAATTTCTTCTCATCAGAAAAGATAACCTGAAACATTAAATAACTTTAAAAAAAAATGTCAATCATGAATCAACATGATTACACACCTTGCTGCAATCTCTACGCATGTTAGCACGGGCGAATTCTAGTCGCTTTGCTCTATGACGGGGCGTGCTCTAAGTCGTGGTGCTTGCTTCAGTTTTTGTCGACGAATGTTTGGAGTCTTATAAACTTCGGTACACTGTTAAACGTGAAACATCAAGCATAAGGCCAGCCTTTAGCTGGTTCCAGCTTTTGAGTGAGTTGCTTGCAGCGTTTATTATTCTGCGTTGACATCTTTTTGACAACTTTTTCTTGGGTCCTTGGGTTATTTTTCCCATATCCATCAAGAAAATTCAAAACAACGTTATGAGATCTGTTCAAACGACGATCGGTTTCTGAAACTGATATCACAATCTCGAGAAGCATAAATCTTCACTTTTCCTGCCCTGACAAATAGGTTCCACGTGACATTTTAGAGCTTATACAAAACACGTCATAACACGTTAATTGGTGAAAGAAAACTGAGCTGCAGTTGGAACGACTGGCATTATTTAGGTATCGGTTCTGTAGTTGTGTAATGGCATTTTTTTTTTAAATTTTTCTTTTGCCAATCATAAAGGGTGTTTTTTTATGCAGATGTGTAGTGGTGTTGGTCAGCTCTCCTACACGGTCATTATGAGATAATGACCAAAAAAAACAAATACACTCTCGTACAAATTCAAATGTTTTTCTATTGTTATGAAACGGAGTGTATCACTCACGGTGTGCAGACATGCTTAGGTATACCTGATAATTCCTCCGTTTTACGCAAGTTATGACATGGTAACTCATTGCAAAAATATAGTAAGGCATGTAAAGCACCATATGTGACGCCACCTTAAATATTTATAAGGATATTCGAGTTGCTAATACCAAAAATATACGTTCAATATCATATGTAACGCGTAACGCATAACACTATTTATTAAGCAATATCCATAATAATAAGTTTAACCAACGAAGATTTTAAAAATAGGTCATACAAGATTAATTGTTTGGTGAAAATTACGTATACCGTATTATTAATAAGATAAATTCGCCTCGGCTTTTTGTTTTGCATCGATATTTCAGCATGGTTAATACCGGTTGAAAAAAGAAAATACTCATGTTGGTGAGAAAACTTTGACGCCAGCTGTGGTCCAAACCAATTAATGGAAACATTTCAAAGGTTGTCCACAGTATATTCCATACTTTTTTAGCCTTTGGTAATTTTTTTTATGCTGCCTAAATTTTTCACAAAAATATGGATTTTTGAAATTGGTATGTCTAAGAACGACTTTTTTTTCACATATCATAAATTCCAATTTAAAAATTTTATAAACCTAATTTTGGTCACATATGATTAATGCATTGGTTATAATGCTGTCAATTTTTTTTTAAATTTTGATAATTGACAAAGTTACATAAAGTTGAATGTGACGTTTTTAAGGAGCAAAATTTTGCTCGGTCGAAAAAGTCGAAAACAGCAGCATATCGAAGTGGGTGTTATTTAAAGCCTTTGCATGTTAAATTTTGGACACTTTTCGTTCAATGTAGTTTTTTAATTATTTCACTGGTCGCTGAAACAGGCTGAAACTCGGCATTTTATTTCGAGGTACAACATGTTTACATTCTTGTTGTGTTTGCTAAAATTTCGTCGAATGGAGTAGGCAAACGCATTTTGTACGAATGGCAGCAGAATCCAACGTTGTCGGTACGCGATCGGAAGTACCGTGTTTAGTGATTGAATTTTTTTTTTTGACCTACGCTTAATCGAAAAGTTGAAAACGGTACAAACCGAAAAATATGCTCCCGCCAACCAGACAAGAAGGTGGGAACTAATATTCAGAAAAATCCAAACCTCCCTGTGCAAAATGTGGCTTGCAAAGTTGGAAAATCAAAATCATATGTGCAGAAATTAAAGCAGAGGCATGGAATAGAGGCGTACAAAGTGAAAAAGGTGACCAAACGTGATGACAAGCAAAATTTCAGTGCAAAAATTCGTCCTAAGAGCCTTACACCACACAGATAGAAAAAAAGATTGAATTTTCTGCGTTATCTTATGCATACACCCGTAACGCTGGTAGATCACCTTTTCGTGGTGCGTTACGGGGTATCAGATCTACCATCGAACCCTAGTCCGAATCAATTCAAACTAGGAAACATATTTGTTTTTGTAGTCAAAGCGACATATAATAGTCCTTATTACATTTTATGTCTTGTGATTTGATATATAGTTTGACTTGGTTAGGACTACGGTTCTGATGCATGGTCAGTATCGGAGTCATTGTTTGTTTTGTTTGCAAGGAATCCGGTTTTGACTGATAAAGACCGCGCCTTTGAAGAGTGCGGTCACTCAAAAAGGGTTTAAATAGCGGAAACTTTCAATAAAACTTGATTCATTGCCAACAAAACAAACAGTGACAACTGTAATAACACCGAATCCCTCATCATTTCTCAATAGTGATGAAGTAACTCGACATGCACTAAACAAAGAATACAGGATATACTACAATAGATCAAATTTCTGGTCGCAGTGGTTTATGTCCCGAACAGAGGAAAAAAATGCATATAAGGGGAATGTTATGTTTGGCTGCAAATAAGAGGATAAGATAAATAATAATCTTTCATGTTAATTTAAGCCAGATAACGCCTGAATCTAGCCTGTTGCATAAAAGAATAAAAATTGTATGGCGCATGAACGATTGCTAACAATTTAGTTGTTTACGCCTCCTTCGGCTTGAAATTAAACAAGATTAAAAGTTACGCGCCTGTTAAAATTAATTAGTGTTTGCAAAAAAAATCTTGTACCATAATGTACCACAAAACATATGTGCTTGAAGACATTCAACAGTTTCCGGGTCTGGATTTTTATATCGCAATGCAGAAAAACGTCATTGCCGAATATTTCCCGGCAAAGAAGGTGTCTGAATTCCAGAAGAAGTATTTCATTTGGAAAGCCGTATGTACACACTAAGAAACTATCAATTTTACACGAGACATAATTCATGTTTGTAAATATTCGGAAGACGTAAAGAGAGATTTCGTGTAAAATTAAGTTTGTTGAAACTGACAAATACGCAATTCGACATAAAATGTGTTTGATTGAATTTATTTTCTCATCTCTTTCAACTCATTCTTATGTGCTTAAGGTCGCTTGCATGTGTCGGTCTCAGGGGACAGAAATTCATATGACATTTTGGTAGTGTGTAGTTGTGGTCGAAAATCCAAAAGTATCGTCTCTATTGGCACCATCAACGAGGATGTGTACAAAAAAAAATGGCTGCAAAGGCGGTTGCTACCGTTTATAAGAAACCACCACTCTTCAGTTCTGTCTGGCCTAATGTCCTATTGTGGATATGCAAAATCCGTCCTGGAATGGTATAAGGCTCAATAGGTCAAATACGTGTCAAAATGGCCAATACGCCTAACTGTCAAGAATGTCGCCCGATAGAAAAATACTGGGCTCTGGCTTAGCGAAAACCTTTTTTGTAGCTAAGAAGAAAGCAAATGGGATCGAAGATTTTAAAAGAAGATGGGGAAATACCAATGCTAGCGTATCTGAAGATACTTTACGGAATTTGATGGCGGGTGTATCGTAGACAGTTCGAGAATTTGACAGAAAGGAGTGTTAAAATTTATTTATTTATTTAATCAACTCAGTTCATCGGACTTATTGTCTACATGATACAAACTTAAAACTAAAACAAACGAGCATTACAAATACGAGCCAAAAAGTGAACTGAAGATTCGCCAAATTCAAACAATTCTTCGACAGTCGTAAACGCTCGCATCATAGCTGTTAGAGGTTCGTTGTTTCCAAACGCTGTTCGATGGAATCGGGGTTGAAGAAGAGTACCACTCCGTAATGCTCTTGGAGGAACTCGGATGTTCAGTTGAGAGAGAAGCCTCGAGCAGTCGACCTCTCCATTCAAAAGTTTAGCAACAAAAACCGCTTGTTGATTTTTCCGTCGGCGTTCCAGAGTATGCAATTGCAGCAGATTGCAGCGATCTGAATACGGCGGGAGATTTTGCGGATCACGCCATGGTAGATTAGGCAATGCCATCCGGATAAACCTGCGCTGTATTGTTTCTATCCTCAAGCTCCAAGTCAATTGATAAGGAAGCCAGACCAAGGCGGCATTTTCTAGGATCGGTCGTACCAGTGAGCAGTAGAGAGCTTTCAGGCAGTACGGGTCAGTGAAGTTTCTTGAGATTTTTGACACAAACCCTAGCTGGCGATTAGCCTTAGAAATCACAGCAGAGCGGTGGAGGTTAAACGATAATTTATGATCCAGTAAAACACCTAAATCGCTGAACTGGTCGGTTCTATGTAGAACGACGCCATTGATGATATAGTCGAAAACAATCGGCTGCTTGATGCGGTAATATGACATTACCATACACTTTGGAATGCTGATCATAAGTTTATTCCGACGGCACCAATCAGTGAATCGATCCAATAATAATTGAAGACGACTACAATCCTCGGCAGTCCGTACCTCAAAAAACAGCTTTAGGTCATCAGCATACGCAAGGCTGCAGCCATCTCATAGTAGAAGCAATACGTCGTTGAAGTATAGAACAAACAGCAGCGGTCCAAGGTTGCTACCCTGTGGAACACCTGACGAGTTCGTAAAGAAACAGGAAGTGCTTGTATCAAGTTTTACTCGCAGAGCCCTGTCTGTTAAATACGAGCACAGCCATGATGTCAATCTTTCCGATGTGCCGAGTTTTGAAAGCTTCGCCAGCAGAATTTCATGGTTGATTGTATCAAACGCTGCTTTTAGATCAGTATAGACGACGTCTACTTGTGCCCCTTTCTCCAATTGATCAAAACAGGTCCTTGTAAAATCTAGGAGATTGGTGATAACCGAACGTCCAGGCATGAAACCATGTTGGTCGCCAGAGATGTAGCATTTGGTGCGCTCGAGAATGAAACCACTCACTATTATCTCAAACAATTTAGAGGCAGCTGAGAGATTAGTGATTCCCCGGTAGTTTTTAACGTCACGTTTGTCTCCTTTCTTGTGTACCGGAACCATCAAAGACTCCTTCCAGACTGCGGGAAATTTCGATTCGGCAAAAGATTTGTTGAAGATCCTGCAGAGCGGCTCGACAAGAGCTCCATTGGTGCGACAATAAACTGAAGACGGAATACCATCTGGTCCAGGCGAGAATGTACATTTTATTTTCTTGATGGCATTATTTACCATCAAGGGCGTTATCTCAAAAATATCCACGTCTACAAGGTTCGATGGAATGTCCAAAACAGCGGAGTTAAGTTCACTCGGGTTAATAAAATCTCAATACTGTATATAAAAATCTATTGTACTGAAATAAACGATCGGTTTTGTTGAATTATGTCTCGATTTTTTTCGATGGCATTATCCTAGTACAGAAATTTTACGTGAACAGGCTTTATTTGAAGAACGACTCACTATTTGAAAGGTTAGCGAATGAAAGCTTAATGACCAAGTTGCCGTATGAATATATTCAGAGACGTACTTTGATGCCTAGAATCAGTCTTGATTAAAGTCATGTTCGTTGGGTTCAAAAGCGTGGATTTTCAGGCAATATAACATTGTCTACCTATAAGTTCCATGCGACAATCAAATGATAACTCATGACAACAAAGGTAATCAGTAGAATGAACGTTCGATGTTTTGATATTCATTTATGTAAACAGGTTCCTTTTCTATATGAATTACAAAATGTCAGAAATTAAATTCAATCAACCACAATGAATATCAATTACCCGTCGGGATCGGAAAATATGCAAGGGCAGTCCTGTCCAGGGTATTGTTGCTCAATTACTAACTTATATTCTTATGGAACGATGATGACGGCCCAGGTTGCTCCATGTTTGTATTAGGATTCAAAATCACTTAACAATAAAAAAAAAAAGCATCACAAGAGATGATATTCAGATTTCGTCTAATGAAATTCATGTTAACCGATTGATGATCAAAACAACAGATTTTTTTAACCCGCACTTATAGCGAGTTTGTTTTTGAACCTAGGTTAGAACCAGTTCCAACCTGTGATACCCTATTTTATTATCAGTATAAACCTCAACCCGATACGAGTTACAAACAAAGACAGACACACCGACGTGTAACACACAACAAATCGACCCAATTTTGATACCCGATTCAGGTTGTAACTGAATCAAAAACGAATTCGCTATTAGAGCCGACTTCATTCATTGCTGCAAAAAAAAGAACAGTTGGCATAGGAATGACAGCAGTAACCATGAAAACCGGGAAAGTAAACATCATCATCACTGTCTAGAATAAGGAATTTAAAATTCGGTTGCCGACAATAGTCAACATTTTGTTAGCTCACTCTTGGAAGGAGTTTCAGGTTTTACGATGGAAAATGAACCAACCCGAGACTGAAAATCTCGACAATCAAGAAATAAGAAAACTATGACCATCGGTATTCTCATCATTAAAGAAATTTTTAACAGATTGTTTACGCTGATGATAGTTTATAAGCACTGGTGAGCCAGCTGAAGCAACTAAAATTAAGGCTTTTTGATTGCAAACTCGTATAAATCGCGTATGAACAGAATTTCCTTACGCCCGTGTCAAATTTTGATAAACTGAGGTTAAACTAGTCTGCAACCTTTACCTTCGGTTGGACATTAATTGATTTTTCGTATAATTTTAAAACACAATAAACAGGTTTGAGGTTTAAGGCTCGGATTCTATAAGTGACTGCATGTAGTTTCCAATACTGTCTTATTCTAGAATATGGTTTGTTAATAGGGCTGAACGGGATTTATGATTTGTTTATGTCGCGTTTCGTAACCTGGTCGAGGTTTTCAGCTTAGATCCTTCGCAACTCGCGCCAGCACAACTATGCTCTACAAAATCCGTCAAATAACTGAATCGATCATGCACATACACCTACTTCGATTTCGTTTGTACACGCTTCTACGTGAATAGCCCTCTTAATAGTTATTAACACGTTCATGACCAATCACTCAATTAAAATATATATGTATAACAATTTTCATTTATTTTCGTACATTCAAATACAATTATTGTTATTATTATATCAGCGCCAACATTTGATTAGGGCGAATTTGCTTTTATAAACAAACACTTTGTATGCTAATTTATCGGAAGTTGAATATAATTCTTTCAAATTGAATACAAAGCGGATAGAGATAGTGCTCCTCTTCCTTAAAGAGTGCTTAATTTGTATTGGTAATCTTTTGTTCAGGAGAAAATGACTACGAAAGCTATTGTTTACAAAAGCAGATTCGCCCTAATCTAATGTTGACGCTGATTTGCAATATC
>JASCZW010016076.1:0-19361 GCA_034211315.2 Aedes japonicus | reverse complement strand
CGAAGGGTTTTCCAAATGATTGCACACAATTCATTTTGTATTTCTCTAAAACACGTTCGGAACTGCACCGCGACAAAAAACTTCTGATGTTGTTATTGTTTTTAGGAACACATTGTCAATGAACAATTATTAACAATTAGTATTGCATCGAAACCTTATCAAACCAGCCTCACTCTCATTTTACTAAGACTAAAGATTGGACTCGGAAAAAATGCGACACTTTGTTTTTGGGTGTAACCTTTTTATCGCGAAGGTAAAAATTAATGAAACTTTGGGTAATACTAGTTTAGAGTGTTATGTTTACGTGTACAAAATTTTATCTGTCCGGTAGTTTTCAAGATGCATTCGAAACAAGAAGAGCTGCACCAGCAAATCTTGGCCGTGGTGATCGATAATCCTGTTCAGTTGCACAGATGGATCGGCAAAAGGCGTGGAATCCACCATTCCACCGTGTCCCGCGTTGTGAAGATGTTCCAGGAGACGAAGACGATCGAGCGGCGCGCTGGAAGCGGCCGAAAACCGAAAATGGAATACCCAGAGACGGGGCGGAAGATAAGGCAGTACTTTAAGAATAACCCAAACCTTTCCACCCGAGACGTGGCCAAAAGGGTCAATTCGTCGAAATGATTCGTCCAGCAAACCATGAAGCGGGCTGGGCTACGTGTTCTTAAGATCAGGAAGGTGCCAAACCGGACTGACATGACCGGACTGAGCAAAACACGGTGGCCAAATTGCGTGCGCGGAAGCTGTACCGTGAGTGGCTGGTCAAGCCAGGCTGTCTTGTCATGGACAACGAGACATATATCAAGGCGGACACCAAACAAATCTCCGGCCTCGAGTTTTTTGTCGGTACGTCCCGCATGGAGGTTCCGCAAAAGTTCCGGAAGAGAAAGATGGACAAATTCGCGAAGAAGTACCTGTTGTGGTAGGCGATCTGCGAGTTTCTGACGGTACAGTAAGCCGTTCGTTACAACCGGCACCATAAACGGGCAGATTTATCAAGAGGAATGCTTGCAGAAGCGCTTGCTGCCTTTCCTTCGCTCTCACCATGGTCCCACGCTGTTCTGGCCGGATCTCGCTTCATGCCATTACGCCAAACCTGTAATGAATTGGTACGAAGCGAAGGGCGTTAATGTGGTCCCGAAGGAGGCGATATTGAAGAAGAAGTTGATGAAAAACGGAAAAACATTCAAAACCGATGTAGCTTTGAAGAAAAACTGGGAGAAATTGTGTAAGAAAGATGGACAAAGCCTCGCCCAAGATCTCTGAGCCGTGTTAAGAGAAATGTACGAGCATTCAGTTTGGGGAAAGACATTCAGTAAATAAATTATGCCAAAACATAGCAAATATATAGTTATTTAAGCCCTGATAATTTGAGAAGTATCCGATTCATAATGAATTTTTGGTGATCATTTTTGTGTGTCTCATTTTATTTGTGTCCAGTCTTTAGTAGAACCAAAATATACTAAAATAAAACCAAGATTACCACAATTGGTTGCACTCTCTATGCAACAACCAGTCGTTGGTCGGTCAGTTAACCTGTTTTTCTATTAATAGGCTTCTTGTTTTAAATCGTTGCAAAATGGATTGAAAATTGTTACTCCATCATCAAATATTTCTTGCACAGTTAATTTTCAACTGGTAGCCGTAAAACCAATTGATTCTGATACCAGAAAATAGAAATAAATAATGATACATGTTGTTGTATATCAAAGGAGCGCAATGTTGTTGCTGCAATCCAAGAAATCTTTCACCACACGCTATTTCTAAACAACGCAAAATTGAATACGATTGACTTATATTTGTCGGAAGTATGGCTAGTTAAAAAGTGAGTAAAGATGTTTAGGAGTAACACGTTGACAATTAGTAAACATCGATCGGATTCAAGCCGATGTTGACTGTGTGTCATCTTACTACTACGAACTATCTTTACTCACTTTTGAGTAGCCATACTGCCGACGAATTTATGTCAATCGTACTCAATTTTGGGTTGTTTAGAAATATCGTGCAGCCGTTTTTATATTTTCAGACATTCTTCTCTTTTCAGAGAGCAAGTAATGGCGTTATAACCATAAGCCATAGGGAGTATGGACTATAGGTAATGCTTGTGTCCCAACCGTTTGAAGAGAATTGGAGCATCAGTTAACCTTCTTAGGCTAGATGCTCTCAACAACCATTTTCAAATATGTTTTATAGTTCTATGCATCAAACAGGGCATTCTGTTAAAATATTCTCCAACTATTTATATTCTTTATCCTTTGCTATCAACTGAAGACTATGTAGCTTCTCCGTGTTTTCTTAAGGTAGATGGAAAATCCTCCATATCTTTAACGGTTGTATGGAGGTGACCAGGTAAGCGATCAAGGAGTGTCTTCGTGGAGATTGTTGCGTGAAGAAACGTTTCAGTAACTGGTTCCGTTTCACGGTGACATGCAATGTATTCCTCATCGTAGCTCTATCCACAAAGTGTGCAAACATCATTGCTAATGCTAATGCTAATTCTAATTCGCTCTCCAAGCATCATTGCAAATTACACCGTATTTCAACTTGGTCGATTCGCCTCTATTTTCAAGCAATATTCAATTTTAATTTTTGATATGTACTTCATGAAACTGTTTGAGCTCAGTACAACATAACAAGAACTTATAATGTTACAACATATCTCACCTCAAAAATATAGTTTCGACTTAATATCGAATCGTTCTTTAATATGCGGGTAAAAATTAAGAATTCAGTTGATTGCTCCCCAATATGATACGAGAACGACAGGTAGGGTTTAATGACAGTCAAACATCAAAAGAATAGTTCGTATGCGTGATTCTATTTTGAAAATTGACATCACTAGATATAGCAATCAACATCTAGAATTGTGAGTGTGTATGTGTGTAACCATCTAATTACGCGAAATAAATTTACTGTCCATTCAACGATATTTTTAGTCGAAAGTTATCAGTCGATTGCAGAGTAACAACATGAACAAATAGAATGACGTATTTTTTGCCACGCGATAAGGTTTATCGCACGCGTTTTTGCGGCTTTGCTTGGTTTCCTATTTTTATAACAGGTACATCACCATTATCACTGCTCAAGTCTTGACAGTCACAACAAGCTCCCTATTGAGATGAAATATCAAGATCGAGTACATACGCATTGAAGGAGTTGATTCAAGCATTAAAAAGAATAAGAAAAATTATGCAAAATTTTCCCAGCCGCCTTTTCCTGTTCCAGGAAAAGCTGATAATCATTAATCAAAAACGGTTCTAAGTACGTGCACTGAAGTACTAGTTTTTATATTCTCGCTTATCCAATTGACGGTGAAGGCGCGACAGCGTGAACTGACTAAACAAGGCATTCTCGGCATCTGTTTTCGCACTGCGCTTTTTTGTTTTGCTTTACTCATTCACCCGCCACCGTCATCGTTCATTCAGGCGAACCGAACGTCATTAATCACTTCACGTTAAAACGCATTGAGGCACACAGCTACAATAGTCAAACAGCTTGTTTTTTTCTTCTCTTAGTAGAACTCAACCACTCCTCGCCTCAGTAGGAAGAAAAACAAATGTGCTCAATAAATTAACTGCAGCAAATTGCATTTCTCTCACACATTATATCGTATCGAAAATCATGCTGGGCGATAATGATGACGTCAAAGTTAGTTCGCGTCTCGACTTCAGGTTGGCGACACTTTATGCGCCATTCACACGCTGAAACCTGCTTACCTCCTATGAATTCATTATGAAGTTAGTCAAATCGATTGCATTTTTCCAAGTTCTCATTCAAAAATTGCTTTAACGGAGTGTTCCAGTAACAACAGTGTCATGTTTGAAGGGGTCTACACACATTCAAACGTTAGTGACCAACTGTAATGCCGCCCCCACAAAATTGATCGAGTCACCCGCATAATCACAAACCATTCTTGGACCATTTCCGTTATTGTTGACAATAGTTTCTGTTATTGTTACGACATTTACCCTTATAGTGGACGACTATTGACTAACAATCTCCTATATAGTTTTAACTACATGTCAGATAATACTAGGCAAAATAACAATATGCTGGCGGTTTAGTTCAGTTACCATACAAAATGGCAATTTCACGACCAAAATTTTTGCTGCACTTTATGCCAAAAAGTTAGTATACAATCCAGACCGAGTGCAGACAATAAAAACATACATTAATTGTTATGTTATTTATTCTCCGTGCGAGGAGCAACGATTATGATGTAGAAGGAGATGTTCGCTCGTCACCATGAGGCACCAAGAGTGAACATTAATGTTTTAGGCTAGAATGAAAGATGTGAAGAGAAAGTGTTGAAAGTTCCGTCATAGTGCGGCAGGTAGGAAATCTAATAGATGTTTTTTGAAAATTGAGCGAAAGGGCATATGTATCCAATGTATCAAGGAAGGCACGTTGCTACAACCTACCCCGCAGTGGGATGTTAGGCAAAGATTGACGTCCATGGTTCGAGCACCATTGGATACATGCCCTTTCGCTCAATTTTCAAAAAACATCTGTTAGATTTTCTACCTGCCGCACTCTGACGGAACTTTCAACACTTTCTCTTCACATCTTTCATTCTAGCCTAAAACATTAATGTTCACTCTTGGTGCCTCATGGTGATGAGCGAACATCTCCTTCTACACAATAAAAACATTTCAATGACAATATGGCATACATTAACAATATGTGTTAGGGTAGAGGTTATTAAGACTCGATTTGAAGACTCGGTTTTCCAAAATCAAACGAGTTTGATTTTGACAATTCAGTTGATTTAGGGGGAAGTCATTCGTTAAACAGATTGACGACACTTGTTCTTCAGGAGGCATCCATAAAGTACGTCACATGACAAGGAAGGTACGGGGTTTCGAAAACCATGACGATTTGTGATAGTCACGTGGACAATGTTCTACCTTTATTTGATTTTAATTTGTATGTACTGAAGCACATACCTGCACACACCAAAACAAGTTGAATACACAGAAAAAATAATTAATTTTAACAGGTGCCTAAAATTACGCCTACACTGAAAATTTATTTTCGTAAAGTAGCTTCCACGCGTTTCGTAAACATAGATTTTGTACATAGAACAAATGTCTCGTATATTGTATGAAACATTCATAATGCTTTTTATCTGGTGAAATGCGATCATTACACCTTTTTGTAAAATGCACGAAATGAACTTCGTGATGACCAGCCAATCGCTGCTTCTCTTTTATACCGCACTCATTGACGATGGTGTTTCTGCTGGTATGGGTGGAAATAATTTATCTATCGCAAAATAAAAATCGAAGCGCTGTCGTAAGCTATAACTTCATGCTCATTAATCAAGATTGTTCTCACGAGTCAGCGTGGCCTAGTGAGATCCACCACGGATTTGGAATCAGCACTTTCCAAATATTCAGGATCGAACCCCATGTCTGAAACAATAAAAAAAACGCTGGACAATTCCACGTGATTGCACTTTTTTGTTAATTACATTTTGAATCGATAAAGTAGATCTGTCAGTCCTTCATGGAACCACCAGAGAGACGTTTCTTTTCAATTTGTGACAAAATATTCGTAGCTTTTTGCATTGTTTCCGTCCAATGTACGAATGTTCTTTCTATGTCAACAAAAGCTTCTTGCTTTTGACAGTTGCGCGTGCAATTAATTACGAATGTATCTTCATAGAAAGAACAAATCAGTTTCGTTGCTGAAAACAACGAATGGATTAGTGAGTATTACTTTCGATTTTGTAATATAAACTAAAATTAACTTTCAGTGTAGTTTAGTTTCAATCCAAAGCAAACGTAAACATCGAAATTATTTGCAATCTTTCATGCGCTATACAACAATGTTTGCAATCTTTCATAAAATAGGCTTGATTCATGCGCTATACAACCATGTTTACAATATTTTATAAAATAGGCTAGATTCGGGCGTTATCTGGCCTAAATTTACATGAAATATCCCATTATTTTCTGCCAAATTTATTATTCCGTGTATGTGCATTAGATAACGCAGAAAATTAAATTCTTTTTATCAGTGTATTCTTTGTAACCTAAACAGCCAAATAATGTAAAAAATAAGCTCATGTTAACGATTGTCTACACCCAAAAGTTAAAATGGTGGCAAAAAATGCAATAGCAGTTTTTGCAGTCATATCTTGAGAAATCCGCAAGATTCAGATCAGGCAATTTTGCCCATCATGATCCACAAAATAGCGTTTTATGGTATCTCTACAAAGCCAAGTGTGTGCAAGAGGTTGGCAGCATTTCTCGAAACAAATTTGTCGCTGTGTGCTCAGTGCCTCTACAGTCGAAGCAACCGCTGCACAGTGGGAAAAAACGGACCCAAATTCCCACAGATGAGACACCGCTGGATTGGCTGCTTGAAATATATCATTTCTTGTGGGAAATTTGCCAAAAAATCGAATGGTGCCATTTTCAGCCTGCGCCGAGCCTGGAAAATGGTCCATTCCCAAGTAACATTGCCAAAACCATCTAGCTTTATTAAGTTTTACTAAAGTTTTATGAAAGCCACTAGAAATCAATTCGGTTTTATAATGGCAGCAAGGGATGCCAATTGGTTTCAAATTTTAGTCAGATTTATAAGAACCTACACAGCTTCTTTGCAATGATCTTGAAACCTTGTCTTCTAAAATTCCTTTTACTCCTATCAAAGGTTTTATTTTGACTTTATGAACTCGTAAAATGCTGTTTTGCAATGCCGTTTTAGGGCTCATTGATATTGTATTTTTATGGTCAGTTGAAAAAGCATTTTAACACCATTCTGCCTCCAGCAAATGCATAAAAGGGCGAATTGGCATTAAGGGAAGTCACCAAACGTCCAAATAGTTTTGTAGTAGCGATTGCGAAGATAAATTGGCTTTTTGGCAAAAGTGTGAATTCTTCGAATCGCCATATCTTATCTTATATATATAAAAATGAAATGCTGTCCGTTCGTGACAGCATAACTCACGAACGACTCGATGGATTTACTTGATTTCTTTTTTTTAGTTCGTCTTGGCACCCAACAGGTTTATATAAAGAAAAAAAAGGAAAAAATGACTGGGAAATGAGAAAAACTCATGAAAACCAAATTATCATTTTATATAAGAATATCCTAAAACGCTAGACAGCAAGACCGTGTTTCATTTTGTGAGGAGAAACCGTTGGAAACTTCTATAATGGACATTTTCACACTGGAGTCGCTTATTCCGCAATTTTCTATGGGGTTTTTGGAATTCACACCGAGTACAAGTTCGCTTAGATTTGGCCAGAAACGCGTGTAAACATAACTTTTATCGCTTTTTTACGAGGTTTTCGTGAATTCTCGAATACTTTTTCAAACAGACCTATCTGATTTTGTAAACAAAGAGGGGAAGTAAGATTCAAACGTTAAATTCTTTAAATTCTGATCACTTTCATGCAAACTAGGGCCACCAACCCATAGAATAACAAATTCCTAACATGATCGTGATGCTACTTTCCTTGAGGGTGCTGAAAGTTTTTTGAAATTTACGTTTGAATCTTACTTCCCCTCTTTGTTTACAAAATCAGATACGTCTGTTTGAAAAAGTACTCGAGAATTATTGATTTTTAAGCGGACTCAGCGATTTACTCGGTTTTTTAAGTTTTTTTAAATCGTCATGCCTGCGTAGTAAGCAACACCAGTGTACATGCCCGTATAAACTAGAGCGTTTATACCATTGGACCAATGAGTGTAGTTTGTTCTCATTGTAATGCATTGAAGTTTCCAAGTGAACCTCCAGAGCCTTTTCTCTTTGGTTTCTGAAGCAGGAAGTGGTTCTAAACATTTTCTGCAGAACACCCAGAGTTATTATGGTTGTTTTAAAATGATTTCGTTTGGCGCAACGAATATAATAATATTTAAAAAAATTCTGGGGTCAATTCTTACAGAGTTTAAAAATAAGTAAATCGTGAAATTGTGAAACCGTCTACGTTACCGATTCAAGTTCAATTTTACTATAAACTTCATGGGAGATTCACACAGCAACATTATTAAACTATGAAGCGGAATATTGTACAAAAATTGCAAGCGATGCTTCATGAGCACAATGGATTGATTCAAATGTTCAAGACTGCTCTTAATCGAATGTCATCTAAGAACCATAAGGTAGTGATTCGAGCTAATTCCTAATTCTACAATTTTCCTGATCGATAATTTAGGTTCTAATAAAAAATTTTGAACCAAAACCGGGGTACCAAAAATTCACGATTTTAAACCCGCTGTTAGAAACCTAGCGATTTAACGCTTATTTACGGAGATAAATGCATTTAAAGATTTTCGGAGCATATTTGATGGAAAATTTAGGTCCAGGTAAGCTTTTTTTGAACCAAAACCGGGGTACCGAAAATCAAAGATTTTAAACCCCCTATTAGACGCTTATTTACGGAGATAAACGCAATTCTCAATCTTCAATTTTCCAAAAAGTAGTTAAATTAAAAGCAGGACAACGTCTGCCGGGTCAGCTAGTTGAAATATAAGAAATCATTGATATGAGGCAATACACCCAATTTTAAATGTAATGCAAATGAACTGTTGATCAAAGACCAATTTCAGCATTTTTGTAGATAATTTTATTGAAATGCCATCAAGGAATTCCATTGAGGAAATTCATGATTTATTTATCGAATAAATTTATTTCAATTTTGTTTTTGTTGTTGTAAACTCGCACAATTTCCAAAGCGCATTAATGTTTGGCTCTTATCGTGACAATATTCACCATAAAATTAAATGCACATATGACATGGAGCATGATACGTTGTAAAAAAAAAAGACAATTTGTTGTGGATATTTTGATATAAAAACAAAATTCCCCGCACCACTAGAACTTATTTCTTATATATTATTTACTGTTAAATGAATCAGAAAAGCAGAGAATCGAACAAAGCAGAACAACAAAAACTAGCCACGATATCATCGTGAAGTTTGATAGCTGTGGTCATTTGACCCTATGCAGGACCCAATAGGTTTTATGAAGGTTCTCAAGTGGTCATAACATCTTTCACCAGAACATTTTCAAAATCTTTATGGTGTTATAAAGGTTTTGTTGATTTGTTTACACAACCGTCTATAGAGTGGGCCACTTTGTACACATTTCGGCTTTAAAGAAGCATAGAGGAGGTTTTGGTGGACAAAACAGTTTTGAATGTAGTTTCAGTAATAAAGCCGGGATGATATACGGCTGGAATAGAACTGAAATTGTTACTTGGGATTGGCTCGAAGCTTGATTTACGACGCCAAATTGCCGAGTAATTCGATGATTTTTCATGATTTCCAACTTGAGGCTTTCGACGATTTCGTTATGAGATGTTTGCCCACCGAATCCCATTTTCTCCTTAGGTTGATTTGAAAATGTGCGGCAAAATGAAATCAACGGGCCAAGTGCCAAGTGACAAAAAATTATTTTGACTTTTGACGCAATCTCTACAATTTGTTACCTATTGATTAATCAAAATACACGTAGAAAGGGTTAATCAATTAGAAATCAATATGTTTTAAAAAATATCTTATTTTTTAAGATCCGTATGAGAGAAGGAGAGCAAAGAATAGAGTACGAAGTCTTGTACCTTGAAGTAATGAACACGACACTAAGCTCGTCTAATGTTAGTTTTTCGGAAATGGCAAATCAATCACGAAAATCAAAATCGGTAGCAGAAGAGACGCTTCCCTACATCTTGATAATTTATGTGAGTGGAATATGCATTATCCTTCATTGGAGGCCTGTAACGCCATCTATATACTATTTATATACCTGTATTATCAGAAGGCTTGTTTATGATTTCGGGAACAGCCAATGTTTGCAATTATCTAGCCGCGATAGGTTTCCGAGAACGATTCAATAAAAATCTCTGATATGATCGGAAACGGAAAAATGCACCGGTGTATCAGCATAGGAAAACACATGTCTGGAGCGATTCCCAGAATTTTCTTATCATCAAAAGTGCTACTTCTCCCACTGTTACCCGACATAGTTAGTACGTCAGTTGATAAGCGGCATCGGAAACATTTTTTTTTAGAAAGTACAACTTCTTGGTATAGGATCCATTCAAGAGCCAAAATACATGTTCTAGGAAGTTTGTTTCAACTGCCAAGGCCAACATTTTTACCAAACCAAATTTTGCGACAAGCTGTAAACAACTTGCGTTCTATACCAAATACATTTCCCATCAATGGTGCTTAATTTGAAAGGGTTTCAAATATGATTAAGTGCGGGCTAGATCTATCACGTCGATAGATATGAAACATTGTTGCCCGTAACGAAAAGGTTAAAAATGACATAATAAAGAACGTGTGAAGAATCTTATCTATATGTCATGCACGTTTAAATCAAACTACTCAAAACTAGGACCACGATTTTCTGTTTTATGCCAGGTGCCATTTCAATTTTTGAACTATATCGACAGGTATTAGAATGGTTATAACTCACGTTCGACAGAAAAAAATGTCTTCATGCATACACCATTCGATCATAAAGTTAACAAAATTTGTGTATTAATATTGAATTATGTACTGTAATCATAAGAAGTTTAGTGTTTTACTTACACATGATATAATTTTGCTCCCATCGATATCTGAATATCAACAGGTTGAAACCTTTGTTTTATCTTCCACGGTCTTCAAAAACGGATAACAAATGGTTTAAAATTGTGTTTAATTTCATTAGGTTTCATTCTTTGTTAAATACTGCAATACTCACACCCTTATCTTACATTACCAATCAGACCAATGCCGGCGTGGCCTCTGCTGAACATAGAAGTTGTCTCCATTGTATACGGTCCTCTGTACTTGATCGATCCACCTTGCTCGTTGCGCGCCTCTTATTGTTCCCGTCGGTTCGTTTTCAAGAACTATTTTAACAGATCTGTCGTCCGATATTCCTACGACATGCCCAGCCCATCGTAGTCAACCGATTTTAGTGATGTGTACGATAGTCACACCCCTCGGTGTCACGCCCCGCCGGTGTTTGACGAAGACATAGAATTTTGATTTTGCTGGAAAACTCCTTTAATATTGAATTATGTGCTGTCACCATAAAAAGTTTAGTATTCTACTTACACATGATGTAATTTTGCTTCCATATAAATCTGAATATGAAAAGATGTTAACATTTGTTTTCTCTTCCACGGTCTTCAAAAACGAATAGCAAATGGTTCAAAATTGTCTTCTTTTTTTATTTCATTAGGTTTCATTCTGTGTTAAGTACTGAAATAGTCACACTCCTCATCTGGAAAATAATTTAGCAATATCACCGGTGTTTGACAAAGACATAGACTTTTGCTTTTACTGGTCCAGTGTTCCCCTTTAGCCAAGAAACTCGGTTTAGAACTTGTTAATGTATCCAGCCCCTCGAGCGTCCTTTGATTCCTAGGTATTATTCCACTTGGTCTGATCACTTAGCTCACTGCACTCCCCTTCATCTTGTACCGGCCGGTTGTGAGGCAAACGTCATTTTTGCGGGATTGTTGTCCGGCGTACTTACAACGTTTTCCGCCAATTTTACGGTACCGTTCGAATAATTTATATTATTCAGCAGGATATTGTTCCTATGCGAGCAGGATATTGTTCTTTTGGACAAGCAAGTAATCAAACAGAACGTTGAAGCAAAGTTGCGTCACCAAAACTCGAGCTCGCAAATTGTACCAGTAGGTTTTGACAAAGTACCAAGGATGCCTGCTCATCGACTATGAAACCTACGTCAAAATGGATTTCGGACAGCTTCCTGGCCAAAAATTCAACATGGTGACGGCACGAGGTGATGTTCCTGCGAAGTTGAAGTTTTCTTTCATGGACAAATTTGCCAAAAAAAAAACTAATGATTTGGCAAGGGATATGCAGCTGTGGATCAAAGACCAAAGTTTTCGTGACGAGTAAGACGATAGACTCAAAGCTGTTCAAGGTAGAATGCCTCAAAACCCGCGTACTACCTTTCATTAAAGCTCATAAAGGTCCCGTAAAGTTTTGGCCAGATCTGGCGAGTTGCCACTACAGCCGGGAAATCATCCAGTGGTACCGCGATAATAACGTAGATTTCATCGATAAAAACATAAATCCACCCAACTGCCCACAGTTCCGGCCTATCAAGAGATTTTGGGCAGTATTCAAGCGGAAGCTTAAGAAAAGTGGAAAAAACGGCTCGGGACGCGACTCAGATGACCAAAATGTGGAACAAATGTGCCAAGGAAGTTGACTTCGGAGGTGTGCAGCGTTGGATGGGAGGAAAAAAGAAGTGACTACCTCCAGTGAATAACCTTTGTTTTGATGTATTAAACTTATTCGTACGTCAATCCGTTACCGAGATACAGATGATTTTATTATTCCGGATTTAAAATGGACATAGCTTTAAGCACGACTTCCAGCTATTATGCGTATCAGATTTTTTTTCTGCTGCAGTTGTCATCCAACGTCACCAATGATCCGAGGTACACAAACTCATCTACCACATCTGCCTGGGCGAGCTCTATCGCGCTCGGTTTCTCCTGTTAGCAGATACTTCTGCTTCACGTTTCAGCCTGGTGTACTGCTCAGTAACCACCTGGAAACTTCTTCCGACATTGCGTATCAACAATGTTCACGTTGTCAGCAAATCAAATTAACTGACTGGATTTATTGAAAATCGTGTGTGTTTAATCGGCACATTAAATAACACCATCTAGCATAATGGTGAACAGGAGGTAGAAAAGAAGGCTTCGCAAGTTTCAAACGAGTCCAATAACGCACTCAATATCTTTACACAGCTCTTGACACCGTAGAAACTTCATTTTTTTTTTATGAATTCATTTATTTGTACAGGCTTAATCGAATCAACTTTACAGAGCCAGGTTATAGAAACTTCATATTCGGGACAGTTTTGAAGAGTTGGTCTGTTATCAATCGTCCGTCCACAAAACCGGCTTGATAACTTTCCACAAATGTGCTTGCTAGTGCCGTGAGATGGTGTAAGATGATATGGGAAAGCACTTCGTAGGCTGTAAGATGAGAATAGTGATCGCTCGGTAGTTCTCACATTCCACCTTGTCAACCTCCATATAGCTGTTATGCATCCTAGATCATGATAGAGTCAGTGTAGACAGTTTGCCAACTTATCCAGGCTCAATTTAACGAGCTCTACTCCAATACTATCCTTTCCAGCTGCCTTTTTTTAAGCTGTAGATTGTTCTGAAAAATATAAATCTCGAGTACTTTTTCAAATAGACGTATCTGATTTTGTAAACAAAGAGGGGAAGTAAGATTCAAACGTAAAATTCTTGAAACCGTTAGCACTTTAACGCAAACTAGGGTATCGAATACAAGGAACAACATTTCCTTAACATGATGGTGATGCTACTTTTCATGAAAGTGCTGAGAGTTTTGAGAAATTTAGGTTTGAATCGTACCTCCCCTCTTTGTTTACAAAATCAGATACGTCTGTTTGAAAAAGTACTCGAGAAATACACTTTCTTTTTCAAATAAAAAAAGACCATACTATGATTTTGAATATTTTACTATCAAACAAAGTAAATAACAATGTTTTCGTTCCATCTTCATTTAAATTTGCTTGATTTTTCGTTGGGTAGGCAAGTTCTCTAACTTTTACCTTAACTCTACTCAAAAGTTTCTGCACAGTACTTCCTCCTAGCATTTTCACCACTTTTGTCCAATCTTTCTTAAATTTTTCAACAATATCCTCTAGTTTCATGTGTTCTCACAGTTTCGCCTTCATTGATGCCCAACAAGTTTTGTTATGGCAAATCTTTGGGCAGTTTGGTGGATTCATCGCCTTTGGTACAAATACAGCATTGTTCATTTTGTACCACTATAGTGCATATTTAGAGTAATGGCAGGAAGTTAGATCAGGCCAAAGATTGTAGGCTTGTTATGCTGTTTGATCATCAAGGGTAGCAGCCTTTTTTGCAGACTCTGCTTCACAAAGATGTGACCGTTCATTGTGTCTGTCGTAATGAATAGACGAGATATTTTTCCACAACCGCCTGTATATGGCCTGCCACACCATTACCTTCTTGCCAAATTTGTCGGTGTAAATGGATTTCACTGATCCAGGGACATCCTTTTCCTTCGGTGAGGTATAACACTGTGGTTCCGGCAGAGATTTATAATCGAGTTTTTTGTAGGTTTCGTCGTCCATGATATCACAACCCTAATTGTTAGATCGGTGTTACAGATTCAGCCTGTTTGGTGCTTTGTTTTGGCTGCTTCTGTTTCCGATAAGTCTGCTGGCTCATTTTCTCCTTGGCACACATAACATTAGTCGCTGAAGTACATAGCATTTTCGCCACATTTCGGACTGATGCTGAAAGATGACACTTGAAATAGTCCCTCACCTTTATGTCGATTGTAGGGTCAGTGGGACCGGGTTTTCAAACCTTCTCGGGGAATCTTCGAAAAAAACACTGTTGTTGATACTTCCGTAATGCGGTTTGAACTGCTCCGACACTCCCACCTTCTTCCATAGCCATTTTTCTGATCGAAAGGCCACTGGTGAGGCACCGTTTTTTGTACAATCCGTTTTCTTTGCTCGGGAGAAAGACAACGCATTTTCAAATTTTCGTGCGAAAAATTGAAAAAAAAAATGACAACATCAGTTTAATTTGCATGTAAACAACAAGACGCAGCCAAAAATTGGTGGAATACTGCACGCATTTTGAACTGACGGCTAATTATTAGTGTATTTACAATTAACGGAACATTCTATAGTAGCGTAGTAGCTGGATAGTGAAGTAGAAAATGGCTATAGTTGTTAGCTCAGGAAGTACCAGCACATCGGTCCCTACCTCGGTCCCAAGCTTAATGATTCACCTCTAATAATGCCTGGGACAGACATCCAATGTACAGCGTTGTACTCCTTTAGTCTAGTACGTGTTTTTCGGTACTGGATTAAAGTATTTGACAGTTCGTACAACGCTGTACGTTGTATGTCTGTCACAGGCATAACTTAACTCACACGAATACACTCTTAAACATTCTGTTAAAGTAACCCACCAAATCAAAACAAAAACAAAGCTTCTAGTATCGAAAGCGCAAATATACATTGCGAGGTGCAGGCTGCTAGGTGACCAAGGGGTTCTACAATAGTAAACCAATTTCAAATAGCTAGTTTCATATCGATTGTTTCCACCTTTCAATCACCTCACGTTTATCCGTCAAGATTCCTCCAACCATATCCCGATACATTTCGGCTCGTGATACAAAACCTTTGATGAATGCGTTAAGTTTCTTAGAGAACTTTCATGTTTCTTGAGAACGACAGATTTGCTTCATTTTTGGCACCACAATTCCTCCAGGCGACGCTTCTTATGCCTGCTGACCGTTGTACGAACTGCTCAAAAATACTTTAATCCAGTACCAAAAACACGTACTAGACTAAAGGAGTACAACGCTGTACCAACAATCAATATGCAACTAGCGATTTGAAATTGGTTCACTGTTGTAGAACCCCTTGGTCCGAATTACACCTTGAAGCCAGCACCTTGTTATACATATTTGCGCCTTTGTTTTGATTTGCTGTGTTATTTTGACAGAATATTTGAAAGTGTGTTCGTGTGAGTTCATTATAAGGGGCGCATTATCCCGCTTGGGACCGATGTGCTAGTACTGACTGAGCCAAGAAAAAATCGTTTTTGTATGGGACCTACTAGTCTTAGAGTAAGTATATGGCTGTACGATGTATGTCTGTCCCAGGCATTACCCCGGAAGAGATGAGCTTGAGCGTTTCCAGCCGAAATGACCTACCGACCAACTTCGAGTTTCTTTGTACACACGTATTAATCACGAGAGTAAGTTTTTTCCACTGATGCAAAACAATTTTGGGCTCAAGAGTCAGTTTTAAAAAGGGTGTAAGCGTTTTGAAGAGCCCTTCAATTTTCAATTCGTAGCTCAAAAACCTTTCGTTTTACAAATTAAAAACTATCTTGACGCTATGTGTGAAGGTTGTAAAAAAAATATACACTGAAAGAAAATAACATTTTTTCGGAAAAAAAAATTGAAAAATATCATTAAAATTTAAGTATCTCATTTCATAGTTTTTATTTTGACTGTGAAAATTTGAAGTTATTACACAACTTTTAGCGACAACTCGAGATGAAAAAATGTCAGGGAAAAAAGTTTCTAAGGCATCAATTATCAATGTATTTCTCAACATTTTATTATTTGCAAAAACAAACGATGACATAATCTGATGACATAACGATGACGACATAATCTGAGTATTTTAATAAATTTATTCTTCTGATAATAACCATCGTAAGAGCATTCCTTCTCGAGATATTTCCGATTCAATTATATAATATTCGAATAAAATTCAAAAATACGACCTTTTCATAAGTTATTTTGTACAGCCACCTTGTCCACCTTCTTAGCCGCAGAAAGCCAGTTTGCCTTGAACTGCTGCTCGTCCTTAGCAGTTTTTTTGGTCTTCTTTAGGTTCCGCTTGACAATAGCCCAGTATTTCTCAATTGGGTGGAGCTGTGGCGTGTTGAGAGGGCTCTTGTCCTTGGGAACCACCTGCACGTTGTTGGCGGCGTACCACTCTATGGCCTTTTTACCGTAATGGCAAGATGCCAAATCCGGCCATAACAGTACGGAACAACCGTGTTTCTTCAGGAAAGGCAGCAGACGTTTATTCAAACACTCTTTCACGTAAATTTCTTGGTTGACAGGTCCCGGAAGCTTGAAAAAGTTTCCGTGTAGCGAAAATATCCTGCTACCTTTCTCCCTTCCTTTGCCGCTATAAAACTCCTGTCCCGGAAGCTGCTTGTAGTCGGCTTTGACGTAGGTTTGGTCGTCCATTTACCATGCAGTCAAACTTCGTCAGCATCGTCGTGTACAGCCTCCGGGATCGCGCTTTGGCCGTCGTATTTTGTTTATCATCGCGATTTGGAGTCACTACCTTCTTGTAAGTCGATAGTCCGGCTCGTTTTTGGCTCGATGCACGGTTGTAGACGATACACCCAGCTTATTTGCGGCATCTCGGAGAGATAGGTTAGGGTTTCGCTTGAAACTACCGGCAACTCTCTTTGTCGTCTCAGCGGCTTCCGGTTTTCGATTTCCCCCCGATCCAGACTTCCTGGCTGTCGACAAACGTTCCCCAAACACTTTAATTACATTTGTAACGGTTGATTTGGCAACTTTTAGCGATTTTGCCAACTTTGCGTGCGAGTAGCTCGGATTTTCGCGATGCGCGAGCAAAATTTTGATACGCTGCTCTTCTTGCTTGGACAGCATTTTGACAACTGAAGAGTGAATTCCAAAATCAAAATAGAGCAACATTCTTCACACACACACACCTTCAAAATGGGGGTGTTCAGGTTTTTAAATGCAAAGTTGAAAGAAATACGTCAAGTTGATATTGACCAAATTTTGACCGTATCGCCCTTTAAAACCAACAATCAATATGCAGCTAGCGATTTCACTGTTGTAGAACCCCTTGGTGCGAAATACACTTTGAAGCCAGCACTTTGCTATACATATTTGCGCCTTTGTTTTGATTTGCTGTGTTAATTTGACAGAATATTTGAGAGTATGTTCATTATGTGCTAGTACTGACTGATGTCGACGATGTGCTAGTACTGAAAAAAACGTTTTAGTATGGGACCTACTGGTCTGAGAGTTAGTCTCATGGTAAAACTCCAATACCTCATTATTTACTACCGGCGTCAAACCGCTTCCTATCCTTTCGTTGGAGGTTGGCAATACTCCTTTGACTTTCGCTATGCGACGAGCCTGTTTCACAATGTATTCGTGTGTGTTAAACAGTTCCATTCCCGTTTAATTATGCCAAGATTTTGGTAAAACTGATAGTATCCTTATTTGGTCTTTCTGAGAATATTCTGGAGCAGCAAATTTTTCTCTCAACAGAAATATTATCTTGTTAAAGTCAGCCGCCTTTTATTTTTATTTTTTCAAAGCGTCAAGAAAATTCAAATATTTTCTCCGGAGATTGTGAACCTCCTTTAATTTTGATGATTATACCAGTGAAACGTTGATTCTAGCTATACCTTTGTTAAACAACTCGATATTATGCGCTCTGAAAAATTCGTGTTGCAAGCTTTCTTGAGAAGATGGTGTGATGGATGTAGCCGATGGACGTTAAAAATTAAAGAAAATCTTTTTTGAGATATATAATTTTCGTGTTAGTTGCCGATTTTTCATACAAATAAAAAAATATCGAAAATAATTTTTCCACATTTCCAGGTCATTTCGCCTGGAAACACTCTCAGTTTGCTGTTTAAGCTTCTGGTTGTAACACTCCACATTTTTACGAGTTCTGCAGTATCAACGCCCTCGCTGTATTCTTTTCGCCTAAAACAGTCTGACTCTCCTCGTTGATTCCGTCGTTCCGTCAGCTTCTACCGAACAAACCCAATGGCACATTCTGCTGCAGTTGTTAATGGCTGCTTTGATACTTCTTCAGCAGTCCTTGTACGGCAAAGCTGCTTTTACGCTTTGTGAGTAATTAGTTGCGACTTCGGATAGTATAAGCCGGTCCAGATTGAACCGTGACGGGTGTCCAGTACCTAATGTTGTGCACAACGGAAAGCCTTTGGCGTATTTTAACCATAACCGGATACTCTACCGAATCGATGATTCCCCGTGATTAGGTCCTGCCGCGAATAAGTGCATCCAATAAATTAAAAACGTGGTTGATTTGCGATTCGGTCTGTTGTGGTGATTTCCAAATTCATCGATAGCCTCCCATATCATGTTATATCGTCCCATATATGTGTTGGAAATTGGTACTGCGTATGGCCATATTCTTGGAAGCGATGAAATTGACGAGTTTAAGGCCGTTTTCTTTCGTATGCTGGTGTGCACTGAACATTCCTGTAACCGGTCGGAATTCCTCCTCCTGGTTGACCTGAGCATTGAGATTTCCGATAGCGCTTCTGACGTCATGGCTTGGGCAGCTGTTGTATTCTCGTTCCAGCTGCGCGTAAAAAGCGTCCTTAAGGTCATCGTCACTTCCTTGGTGAGAGCTATGCACGTTGATTATGACGACATTGAAGATACGGCCTTTGATTCTCAATTTGTACATGTTGTTGTCATTTTGTCCACCACCCAATCAAATGCTTATGCGTTTTGCCTCAACACGATTAAAGCTGTATCCAGCCCGTGTGTATCGCTGCAGCTCTGGTAGATGGTATAACCACCCCTGTAAATATGTAACGTCGATCCTTTCCAGCAAATCTCCAGCAGCGCTACAATGTAAAGCTTGCGGACCCTCAATAAGTCGAAAAGAAGGCGAGTACTTCTAGTGTTCAATCGCTTCTAGTTTTCAATCGCTAGTCCATTTTCGTCGTCTGGGTAGGATTGCTCTGGTCCGTACTAACATTGTGTGCTTTCTTCGCGTTTCCATTATA
>JASCZW010016075.1:0-19350 GCA_034211315.2 Aedes japonicus | reverse complement strand
TGCTTCATGGTGATGAGCGAACATCTCCTTCTACATCATAATCGTTACTCCTCGCACGGAGAATACATAACATAACAATTAATGTATATTAGAAAAAAAAATTCAAAGATTTTTTTTGGTTTCAATTGGAAAGATTTGAAAAATTTGAAGACTTTTGTCACATGTTTACCGCCAGAACTTATTATTATGACGGAAAACTATCAGCCTATTATTGCGTTTATACTAATTTCCATTGCTTTTTTTGAAACTTTTACCGGTGACTTCTGGATTATTGGAAGAGAATAATCAATTTTTCATTGCTATTTTGAGTTTATCAAGTGCGAATTATTATTTTTTCGATGGCACCGTGTTTAATAATTTAGTGGCAATTTTGTTAATTTTGAATGCTAAATGTTCATTAATTAGTGCCAGTATATATTTTAGTCAATATAATTGCCCCTAAAAGTTCGCGATATATTGCAAGATGGGCACTTTAACGGAAAACAAGTTTTTCTAACAACAGATTTTTCATGTCAACGTAACTGAAAAACGAAACAATTTACAAAAAAGTGATGTATGGGTGACTTTTACAAAATCGTCTAAGTTCTTATTAAGAAAAATTATAAATTGTAAAAATCGATTCTTACACGTTAAAAAAATATTTCTTAATTAAAGTCAATTTGCTAAAAATGGATAATTTAGAATTGGACGAAATTTTATCTTAATATAGGCAATATTATTATCGAAAAGTTTGTCACACATCGCAAGATGGGCACATTTAAGGAAACAAAAGTTTTTCTCAGAAAAAAATTTTCATGTCCAATTTTTATCGTGTATCCCGTATTTGGATCAAATTTTTAGAATTTGATCCTAATACCTTACAGAAGCCAATTTAATTTAATTATAATAACAATTTGGATGTTTGAAAGATCTTTGAATGTTTGAAAAATTAAGGCTGCGTTTTGGAAAGGGCTTAATTTTAAATTATTAATTTTTAAAACTTTAATGATTATACAATTAAATCAGGTGGTTGATCCTGTTTATTACCAAACCTTTGAGGTATATTACAAGATGGACAATAAATTGGAAAACAACAGCTTAAAAAAATATCTGAAGTTTTGACCCATGACTCAATAACAGTTCAGTTGTTGATATTAAAATTGCTAGATTTCATTGAACAAAATTCATTATATTGCTCAAAAATTATGTTCATGTCAGATGGAGCAGCGGCCCATTATAAATTTGCCAGCGTGTGTAATTTCAATTCCATATATGCATTGGAACGTCTCATGGGAATGCTATTGTAATGCTGTTTGTGGTAATCTCAAGCGAATGGCAAAAGAGAGCAAGCCTTGCTCAAGATTATGGAAACACAATCAAAACTCCATGAAAACTATATGACTGAACTGACCACCAAAAAGCATTTTCATTGCAATAGTCATCGATTTCGGTCATGTTAACCTAACATCTAGATGCCATGGCTTGCAGTATTGAACCGCAACGATAGAGAGCAGACAAAAAATGATTAATTTTAATAGACGCGAATAATTTACTCTCATCCAATTGTTAGCCAGAGCAAGCGTAAACAAATAAGTTGTTTGCAATGTTTCATACAATAGACCTGATTTCGTTGTCATCTGGCCTAAACATCCATAAAATAATCCATGTGCTTAAGTCAAATGTTGCATTCCATATATGTGCATTAGATAACGCAGAAAATTACACGTTTCTTTAAAACTGTTCATGTTCACACAAAAAAAAAAACATGCGTGCTACGTTGCCATCATTGAATGTACCAGCTCTCCCAGCGGGCGGATTATTAGCTTGCCTCCTCATTACGATTTTGAATCGGTTTGAGATATTCTTTTTCGTTCAGCGGCTTTATTCTGTTTTCTCCACGAGTTTGCCAGTTCTGTATTTCCAGTCGATACGCCACATGTTAAAAATATTCGGAACGTCGAATCCACACATGAAGTGTAGATAATCCAAATTCGTATATCGTTTCATTTACGTTCACATGCACGTTCATGCACTTTTTCGGTGTTATTCATTTCGGTTGGTTTGGCTCTGCATATATAACACCTGATTTAAAACTATCAATAAGGATACGAATTGCGATCTCCTGAAATGGTTTTTTGTATCATAAGATCCATCGATTACAAGCATTCGTGGTGGCTGCTGCTAGCAAGAAAAGCGGTTGAAATTGAAAACGGCATTGAAAATTCTAATTTTTAATAATAATTGATATAAAATTCGGGTTAACATATAGTAACATATAATAAATAAAATATTAACAGAAACAAAATGTTAAATTAAGCTGAAAATAATGAGTTTGTTGACGTGGTTACCATGACAACGCAATTTCTTATACTTTTTGAATCATGAAATATAGTCAACCATCGAAATTTGATTTGAGCATAACTTCCCAGCAGACGGCCGTGGACGGACAAACTAACCACAACTTAAAAGCTCTTTTAATGAATTATTAGATGCAACCAAGTTTATTTGCTCTTACTTGCTCCTAAGTGTTGTACAGACTTCGGATATACGACGAAAAACACGGAAACAAGCTCAGTAACTCAGCCCACGGAAATAATGCAGGTATAGTATATTCTAGAATGTTTTGTATTTAGATATTGCAAATAACTTTATAGAGCATTATATTGTCCGTAAAATTAAAAACAAAATGTTTCATTGAAAAATGTGTTTTTGCAGGTTAGTTCTTTAAAAGCTTTCTATCTCCAATTGGGGGAAACATACACTTTTTATGTCTTCGGCAATGTTCTTTGTATCGACTTTTTCAACAATTTTGCTAAAGACATCAACTCTCTATCTCAAAATCCAAAAAAAAAGAATTTTTATCTCACTTTTAGGGGGATTGATCACAAAAGTCATGCCGTCAAAATATGAAGCTTGTCATATCTAGCAACTTTGCCAAAGACGCTATCGCTCTAGCTCCACTATTTATGGAGCTATCAGTTGAGAGCGTTAAAACCACTGTGCATTGCCCAGGTTACGCCAACCAGCGTTTCAATGTTTCAGCTGGCAGTCTAGTGTGATCATATGACTCGTGGAAACGTGAGATAGGAAGTTGTGTAGATCGGAGGTTAACCGCACCCTCCTTCTAGGTTGTCAACTCACTATTCAAAGCTCGGCAAAAAAGAGGCAGGCACAAACCTCAAATCTTGACGTTATATTATTATCCAACACACCTATACTGCCGTTATTAGCATAACTGTCCCATGTATATAGGGAAACCCATAGAACATGGGACAATTATGCGTAGAACGGCAGTATAGGTAAACATTCAGGAGTTCCAAATTTAATACCACCCAAAGTCACATTAATAACCTGCAAAACCTTTCTGAATCCTGTTCGTACAACCCAACCCAGCTTCACACAACAGGGGGCATCATTAACAAACATAAAACCAGAAATATGCACACTCACACACATACACATTCCTGCCGACGCACTTTCTACGAGGTTGGTGTACCTTGCTGGACCCATTAAGCTGCTTTTATTGGCTCATTAAAATTCTCCTTTTCTTCTCACTTACTCAAAATCGATTCATTTGGTCAGCCCTAGCAAGTGCTCTCCAGACGATTATATCGAATAGAACACAATGCCGTAGGAATATGCCGGCAAGCGCCCAGCCAGACGATCCACAAAGTCTGCCGAACTACCGACAGCAAGAACTCCAAACTGTGAGAATAATCGAAAGTGCTCCTGAAGGAAACTTTAGTCACCTACTAATAAAGTGCTTTGTGTCGACTTTTTTGCTCAAGAGTATCGATCTGGGGTTGGGCAGAGAGCAGGACAGCACAGGGCAAGCAAACCATCTCTATGCCAACTTTTACCCCAGCACTTACCGCTATAGGAACGGGGTGCCAATTCCGTAGACAAATTTACAGATTATTTCACTTTCAAAAACTGTTGTCGTGTTTTGTAGGGGTTTGTTGGTTTATCTCTATCAACTCCAGGCATGGTTAAGTTCGATCCAGGTCAACTCAACGGAATTGGGTTTTTGTTGCCTTCGTTCGTCGGTGGTTATTCGGTTATCGAAGCAGTAGATACCATCGAGTGTCAGCAGGGTGCAGGGGGTTGGATTAAAATTAACAATCGATTTAATCTCCTACTGGTACCGTACTCTGCAATTTGCTTTTATTATTTGGTGAAATGCCATATGATCCACATGGACAACTTGTTTGTTGAAAACCTAAAAGAAAAGTGCTCTGCAATATTAGAATCCAATAATTTCAGCAAGCCATCACAATAATTCATTTCAAATGGCTAATAGTTATTGGAAATGAACGGTCCTTTGCAACTTACTGCCCTATTGAAACCTTACTATCTACATCAATCCATACATAGAAATAGTATAGAAACCTAGACAGTTCAAAAATTCAACCAACAATGTAGCAAAACTGTTTTTCTTATAAATAATTAAAAAGTAACTTTATGCGATTCCGACCCGCAAAAAGCAAGATTCAATTTACAGATAAACAGTAGATAATTAGTCTTGAGCATTGGTATAGGTGGAACCTTCATGCAATAAACTCGTATTTGCCTGAGCAACCCCGAGAAGGACTAAACAACGTCTCAACTACGTGACTATTTAAAGCATTTTGAAGATTGGTGCACGTTCTCTCTCTCTCTCGCTTAGCAGTACATTAGAGCGCCCTGGTCGGCCATCGACAATCAAGCTCTGCATTCTGCACTGCAAACTGCAACCATCGAACCCCATCTTCCCATCCGGGATATTTAACGTGGATACCGAAGAAAACAACTGCTGTGCACAGAAGAGCGCATCGGGAATAGTGATGCTTTTGTTCACTACACACAGGAATGGGGACAACACTGTTGTTGTAGTTGTGTTGTGTATTCAAATTTCAAGCTCCCATTTCTTGATTCTTGTGGAGTATGGAGCTAGGATGGCAGTCTCGGTGATGGTAATGATGGACTGATGTCAGTCAGAGCTGTAAGACAATGCTGGTTGACCTGGTAAAGGTTCCGGGCCCGGCGATTTCCTAGTTGGATGCAGACGAGGTGGAAAGCAAAAAGGTAAAAGAAAGGTGGTAGCAGCCAGGCTCTTATCGTTGTTGCTCCGTTTCACGAGTGACTGAGCAAGAAGACTAGTTGGTAGCAATTGTTTTCTTCTTTGAATAGGGGCTTTTGCGGTTCGACCTGTTTGACGACGTCGTGGGTAGCTTTTGGGCGCAAACGGGAGTCCGACGTAATCAGATTGAAATAGATGGCTATTGTTTACTGTCGGTTGTTCGATTTAGAAGTTGTGACTGATGTGGGTATGGTGATATTTCTTAGAAATTGGATGATGTAATGTAAGGTGGGGCAATAAAACAAAGTAGGGTTAAGGTTTGCTTCAAAAGTTTTCTGAGCCCGTCAAAAGTAAATATCAATGTTTCGGTTGAACTTTAGAAAGTGTTTAAGAACCAGGCTTTTCCAAAACAAATCCCATAGATTGAGCATATTTTCGGAGAATGACGCCATGGTTGTCTGCGAAGAATATTCAGAAAAGGATAAAGTTGGCACAAGGCCACTTAACATGAACCAATGACGAGTGATAGAAGCATAATTGGACAGACGAGGCTTAACTAATGCTGTTCGAGTTAGATGGTACCACAAAGAAATCGCTGAGATTTTAAATATTCTTCGCAAACAACCGCTTCTTGAGTGCACCATCATTCTTAATTCCCTATTGATACATCCGATAACGAATTGTTTGCAATGTCAGGCAAATATCCCAATTGTCCTGTACTTTCTCCGTTATTAGCCTTCTTCGGGTATTAACAATAACGTACACATAAGACATAGGGGTAAATGTTTAAATTTCAACCTAGACACAATATTTGTACCCCATTTGAAAGGATATGGTCTCAAAAATGCATTGGTGGTGGGAAAACTTGTTTCCAGAAACACTGGCCGGTGGAAATCTGCTGCGACGTTTTGGAGGTTCTGTTTCGATGTGTGAACAAAATTGAATACAAAACATTCCACACTAGTTGAAGGAAGTTGCCTTCTTGGACAAATTTTTGCAGTATGTAATTTTTCGTCTTTTGACATTATCAAATTGATTCTAGATCATACCGCAAAGATGGCGCTGCAGTCTATCTTTGCCAAATGAAGTACTAGAGTTTCACCGTTTTTGGCAAAGTTTCTCATTATGTCATTTGTCGTCTTTTGTCATCATCATATTAGTTCCAGATCTTGCCGCAGAGATGGCGCGGCAGTCTAAAATTTACATTATAAAATGGACAAAAATTTCCGATTTTTCATGGGCTTACGTTCTCTTACACTGACGAAACTACCCATGCAGCATCAATCATACTAGCCCATGATTCAGCTGACAAAATTTGACAGCTCTGTCAGTCGAACTCTACCGCGATGGCAAAAACATTGAGTCAACTCCGCTCAGAAGTGTGCGCGTTCAAAAAACGGCACCCCACCGCGTCGAAAATGGACATCGTGTGGCACATTGTGGATTCCGGATACGCTCGTTCCGGCATCTACAACATCTTGGCACTATTAAACAACAATCAGAGCATCGAAAGAAAGCCCGGTTCCGGACTGCAGACAACCCTGAGCGACAAGAAGCTCCAAAGGATGTTGAAGAGGAAGACCGAGGGAAAAGTGGCTACATTGCTGGGTGCGCTTGACCGGGAGGTCGGTTCAAACGGCCAAACAGAAAAGTACCTGGAGAACATACGTGTCAGAAAGCGGAAGTCGCGTCCACTGGTTCCGGAGTCGCGTAAGTCGCGTCAACACGATTTTCCCGGCAAATCGCGACGTGACGGTGGTGATGGACGACGAGACCTATCTTATCCTGGATGGCAGCGACTGACAGGTCACTTCGTATTTTAATTCCATCACGAAGGAAATGAACTCCGAGGTGAAGTTCATTTCACACACTCCATTTCCTAAGTTCCCCAAGAAGGTGCTGCTGTGACTGACAATCAGCGAGAAGGGAATGTCAAAGCCGCTCTTTTTTCGCTCCGGACGGGGAAATTTATAGTATGAAATGCTTGCCGGAAGTTACGTCATTCGTCAAGAAATACCATAAGAGAAAAGACGCGGTGTTCTGGCCGGATCTGGCGTCGGCCCACTACTCGAAGTGATTGTTGGAGGAGATGGAGTGGCTGAATGTCGATGTGGTACCCAAGTCGGCGAGCCCGCTCAACGTCCCCCAGCTGCGTCCCATCGAGAATTTCCGGCCCAACTTGAATCGTAAGATGTTGTCGCAAAAACTGAGGAGGAATTGATAAATAAAACGAAGAAAGAACTCAAAAACAAGCCTACACGCATGCTTTCGTCCTCCATGGCGAATGTTCCGGTTAACTGCCGAGCGGTTCCATATCATTTCAGCAACGAGTAATTTTCATATTTTTATTTTGCATGAAACCTGCATACAAGTTTTTGGGAAGAAAACGCCGTTTTGTACATACTTGGTTCGCCATTTTGAATCTAGCCTTACTGTATGAGAAGGGCCTATGAAAAATGCACATGATATCTTCAAAAATTGTATCTCGGAAACGGTTTGTTCGATTGGTTTGGTGTCTTCGGCGAAGTTTTAGAAAATTGTTAGTGCTATATGGAAAAAAAATGCACGATAAAAAATAAGTTTAGTTTTTGTGTTTTGAACTAAATATACATTTTCTCTTGTAAGTTACATGTCAATAATTTTTTAATTATCTTAATGTTATAGCTGACTGAAAATGCTATCTAGTGCACAGTGAGTTGTTCTGGAGAAAAATAGGTTCCAATGAAAAAAAAAAAAAAAAAAAATAACAATTTTCAAAAAAGCTATTAAAAAAAGTCAAAAAAGTTTGCACCCTAATTTTATGAAAGTTTATCAAATTTGCAAGCAAAAAGTACTTATGTAACATTTTTTTAAGATGCACCGTTTAGAAGATATTACTGATTTAATATAGATTTTTTTGATAACTTAATTAGTTTTGGCCCTTTTCGGATGTACTCCGTGTTTTTTCAGTTTCAAAAGTATTTTTTTCGAAAATATTGGAAAATTTTGAGTTAAAATGTAACTGACAGTTTAAAGATTTGAGTGAAATTCTTTGCCTTAAAAGTATTTTGGAAAACAAGTTACAAAATCCCACTATCAGGAACAATGATTTCTTCCAGTTATTTTTGGTGTATTGTGTTGAAAATGTGCATTCAACTCTTGCATATCGCTCTAACAGTTTAATCCATTTAAACTGGATGTGTTTATACTGTGCATATTTTCTCTATTGCCGAACATTGCCCCAGACATCAAACCGATGAGACAACTCGATTTCGAGATACACCTTTTTGAGAACTGCAAATGCAAGCTCCTCAATTAGCAAAGATTCAAAGAGAGCGAATTAAGCTTATTTTTCAGGGATGAGTGATTGTGCGCAATAAAAAATAACATTATATGTTGGATATCATCAGTTTATTTTTTATTCCTGTATTTTTATAAAATTATTGTTTTCACAACTTTCTTAACAATATCGAATATTTTGGCATCATTGTCAGGACAGTTTGAATAAAGCTTTGCTTTTATTGTATTTTCTGATAGAAGAAGAAATGAGTGGAATTTTTGAGTTCCTTGAATTGTTTTTGTATTATTATATTGATTATTTAGCTGCAAAGACATATTTTCGTATTCTTCTGTAGTAGAATAACAAAATGACAACTTTGTAAGTTCTTCTTCCCAACAACTCTCTTGCAGTCTTTATCGGGTGTTCTTTGGCTAAACTTGCTCTGGTAGCCATGCGTTTTATCGTACCTCCAATAGCATCGCATGGACCTTTTCCGTGCAATGTTGCGAAAATGCCATTCAGCGTCAATACCATACTTTGACTTAAATTTACAAAGGCTAGAAAAGTTTTTTAGGTTTTTATACTGTGAAGCAGCACCATCTGACATAAAATAATATTTTTTTATGTTTTTATTTTGATCAATTTGTAAAAAGTTTATCATTTTATCAATAAACAAATTAACAGCGACTGAATCATGTCTTAGTTCTTCAGAAATTATAATGAAGCTAAAATGTTCAATTTGCATATTTTCATGTGGTAATATATTACGAAAGGATGGATTGTGGCCTGTTGCACGTTCCAATGGTGTGATTGAACTTCATCCTGCAAAATGAAGCTGTAATTTTCAGAGAAAGTCACAAAATAGCTAAAAATTCACCATCTTGCAAGTTTTGTTTTGTAGTTTTCAAAAAATTGGATTGTTCGGTTTTACAAAATCATGCGGAATCAAACTTTCTAATTTTGAGCTGAAAAATGAAACAAACTCATCGGTTTGCTTTACAATAGTTTCTAAATCACATCTGCCAGTGGTAACCCATTGTTCGAATGAAAGCTTTTCAACAAAGTTTTCTTCCAGTTGTTTTCAATAAACTGTCTTCTAAAACTGAGGTATCTGGGCAGTTCTTACATCTTCGTAGATGCCAATGAGTTGTGCTTATTTTTGCAAAGTAATCTATTCGTTAATGTTTTTAGATCATTCAAGACATTGTATTTTTTAAGCTATGTAGAATTAAATTGACATTTTCATGCGTAGTGCAAATCGCAAACATTATGTGTTCCTGTGATAGTCAATAGTTTACATTGCCTTGGCCGGAGGCTTGCAAATGATGAAACCCTATTTTACATTGACGTACATTTCCATTAAAGCGATTAAAAGCTTCTATCAATGTCATCATTAACAATCTTTCTGAACAGCTAATTTCTTATTTCCTGTCTTTACGCTAACAAAATCTCTTTAGCCTGGCATTGCACGGCTTATATCATCGACCTCAATAAAATTCGCGTGGCCATGGTGGACTACTTCCAACAAAGACCATGTTAACAATCACCAACTGTACGTAGTACAGGTAACTGGTATCTAATTACCTGTATCTAATACTTGTTAGCACGTTTTCAGCACAACGCACCAAAAATCACTTGAAGAAATCATTGTTCCTGATAGTGGGATTTTGTAACTTGTTTTTCAAAATACTTTTAAGGCAAAGAATTTCACTCAAATCTTTAAACTGTCAGTTACATTTTAACTCAAAATTTTCCAATATTTTCGAAAAAAATACTTTTGAAACTGAAAAAACACGGAGTACATCCAGAAAGGGCCAAAACTAATTAAGTTATCAAAAAAATTAATATTAAATCAGTAATATCTTCTAAACGGTACATCTTAGAAAAATGTTACCATAAGACTTTTTGCTTGCAAATTTGATATACTTTCATAAAATTAGGGTGACAAACTTTTTTGACTTTTTTTAAAAGCTTTTTGGAAAATTATAATTTAAAAAAAAAAAAAAATTTCATTGTAACCTATTTTTCTCCAGAACAACTCACTGTGCACTAGATAGCATTTTCAGTCAGCTATAACATGAAGATAAATAAAAAATTATTGGCATGTAACTTACAAGGGAAAATGTATATTTTAGTTCAAAACACAAAAACCAAACTTATTTTTTACCGTGCATTTTTTTCCATATAGCACTAACAATTGTCTAAAGCTTCGCCCAAGACACCAAACCAATCGGACAAACCGTTTCCGAGATACAGTTTTTTGAAGATATCATGTGCATTTTTCTGAGCAGCTCCTTCATAAGTAAGGCTGATTCAAAATGGCGAACCAAGGCATATAAAACGGCGTTTTCTTCCCAAAAAGACTTGTATGCAGAGTTTCATGCAAATCAAAAATACAAAAAATAAAAACTGGAAAAATTTCCCACTTGTTTGTGGAATCGCTCTGCCGGAAGGCCGCTCACAAGGGCGTAGAATTTTTTTGCAAGTAAGTTTAAATAATTAGCTTTTATGGGAAAATGATCAATAACAATTATTTATCTTAGCTTTTTTTTATATCACCATTCCAAAAAAAAACCATTTTTTCAATGCAAACGTTATATTTTCCAAATAAAGCACTAGAGAGTTGCCGTCTTCGGTAATGTTTTTCAATATGTCATTTGTCATCTTATGACATTATCTCATTAGTTCCAGATCTTGCCGCAGAGATGCCGGATTAGCAAAGATAGGCTACAGTGTCATATCTGCGGTATGATCTGGATCTAATGTGATTATTTCAGATGCCTTCATTTAACATTCCCAACTAAAAATCGCAAAATGTAACCATGTATATGCCTATAAACTGGATTGTTTAATGGATTATTCTTGAAAGCTTTAACTAAATTTTTACAAATCGTCATTTTTGCACCTCCCATGTAGAATGTGTAATAAAGGTGTCCCAAATCAAGTTGCATCACGGAAAAAAAAGCTGTATGAAATAACACATTGGGTATTTGCTCTTGAACATTCTGGTAGAAGTAGTTTAGAGTGTTTTTTTCTATGTCAGCTTTATTATCGCTGTCACTTTTTGAAAACTGGACAAAAATGGCGTCACCCGAAAATCAAGGTCACGAATTGATGTTGCGCAAGCACTCTGGAATATCATCAACTTTCTCATCGGAAACCGAAAAACAACTCGAAGTCGTGTAGTCAACGGTGAGTCGTGTTATTAAACGTTACTACAAAACTCTGAGCATCGAACTGGAAGGAGAAAATGCGGTAAGAATGGATGTTCTATAAGTGATCAGGATCTCAAGCGTTTCGTAAAAGTGTTTAAGTGAAATCCCAACACTTCGGTCAGAGATGACGCCTGTTAGGTATAGTTAGATAACCCGATGCAGAACTCACCAGGCGATTGTATCCCAATGCCACTCAGATTGCCATAGCATCGATCTCTCTGTTCTCGTATCGTACAATTATACGATGTGTGCTCATGATAACAGCCACTGAGAGAGACTGTGGTAGTAGATCTTCGGCAGCAGATTGATTTGCCTAATAAAGCACATTCGTAGATAACGATAAGTCAGTTATCTCCCGCACTCCGGTTGTATCGGTCGATTTAAAATATACAGTCCGCTTCTGCCCATAAACTCGGTGTTCAAACAGTAAATGAAACGTGAAATAGATAACAGATTTCAAACGAGTCCGAAATAGACCTTATTAAATTCGCGAGTGATCCGTGGGTGGCCACCGGCCAGTGCAATTAAATTAACGCTAAAACATTTGGTCCTTCGAGCCGGATAGGCCATTTCGCGGAGTCACATATTGAATTGTGCTTGTTGTTTAAGTACATTGTATTGTACTTATTGTGCGGTGGGTCAGTGCACTCGTTGCAAGATCAGTGAACTGTGATCTCGTCATTATTCTTGCGTACTCGAACTAGAATTGTGTATCGAATTGTAAGACATGTGCCGTGTGTGATAATTGACTGCTACTTTGTGCCACAAATTGCGAGTTGCTGATTTGATTCCTGGATGCTGTTTTCATCATTATTCCCACTTGGAGGACTACCACCTTTCATCAAGGATTCAGATAAGTAGCTAGTGTGCGTGGTTGTGTGTTTGATAGCGTGGTTGAGGTGGCTAAATTTGGCCTAGTTTGAATATACCGCTTGCCAAATACATGAGCATTGCTCTGTTTGCTGTATCAGCTTGCGAATCAAAATTAAAATTAAATTGAAGTTTTGGAGGATGTATTTTGAGTTCTCCGGTTGATGATTTAATGCTTGGCACCTATGAGATTTGCCATATGTAAAGTTACCACACTTTGAATATTGAGCTGTCTACTCTGTCAATTCGTTCTGCTTGAGGCCTCGGGAGTGATTCTGTGTTATCGTGAAGTGTTGTATAATAGTGTCAAATTTCTAAAGATGCCAGCCTGTGACCTGAGGCAATTGTTGAAGTTGGAGAGGCAATTGAAAGTGTCGTTAGAGAACGTTCAAGAGTTTGTGGACGATTATCAAGAGGATCGCGATAAAAATGTTGTTGAACTTCGTTTAAGCAAACTGGATGAAATTTTCGATAAGTTTTGCACTGTTCGAGTAAAGATCGACGTGATACTAGACGATGCTGAAGCTGCTGAAACGTACGAAAGTGCTGGTGATGAAGATGCCGCTACCAACGCTGATGCTCGTACAGATAGTGTTCGTGCCTATAAAGACTTTGAGAACCTTTACTTTCGTCTGAAATCTGCGCTGTTTGGTTTCTGTCCGAAGGTTCGTGGTATTGTTGCAGAACGCGATCCAATTGTAACAAACACCATTCAAACATCTCGTATGAAATACCCAGAGCTGAAGTTACCTTCGTTTTCCGGAAAACTACAAGAGTGGATCAATTTTCGTGACAATTTCAAATCATTGATCCACAACAATGACGACTTGAATACGATGGATAAGTTCAACTACTTGAGAGCTTCTTTGCGCGACGAGGCTTTACTTCAAATCAATCAAGTTCAAGTCACCGCTGCAACCTACAACATTGCTTGGACCATTCTCGAGACGAAATACGAGAATCACAAGCTGATAGCACAAGAACACCTGAAGGCGATATTTGCAGTTCCAGCGATGAGAGTTGAATCATTTGATGCCCTGAACAACATCCTTATGACGTTCAAGGTCAATCTACAACAATTGGAAAAGTTAGGTGAGAACACAGGGAATTGGAGTACACTTCTGGCGTTCATGATATCGCAGAAGCTCGATAGCGCAACTCTCCGCCATTGGGAAACGCACCATGCATCCAAGGATATTCCGCAGTACGTTGCAATGACGGAATTTCTGGAGCAACACTGTGCTATTCTCCATTCCACATCAGCTCGAGGTGGATTTGAACAAAGACGACCGTTTAAAGGTTCTGCTGTGCACTCCTTTGTACCGGATACTAGCAGTTGTCCAATTTGCAATGGTGGACAACATAGCATCGAATACTGTCGTCGTTTTGGAAAAATGAGAGTGGTAGACCGAAGAATGGCCATTCGCAAACTCGGATTCTGCCTAAATTGTCTTTCCGCTGGTCATTTTGTTGCAGATTGTTCCGGACGTCCATGTGCAAAATGTGGTCAACGTCATCATCATTTGCTGCATCCGCATTATCCATCATCATCTAGTATGCAGCAACAACCGCAGAATAACCCGAACAGGCCTCAAAGCGCGAACGCGAACGCTCAACCACAGTCTCGCCCACAGTCTCAAGGGCAATCGCAAATGCAATCTCAGGGCCAATCCCGGACAAATAATACTCAATCTAATCCACATACACCTCCAGTCCAAAACACTTCCTCGCAACATACACGACAGCCACCTCCCACTAACACTACAACAAGTGCTCACCACACTGCTACTTCACATAACATTCGAAGTCATCGAAATACTACACTACTGTCAACCGCGCTCGTGAAACTCGCCGATAGATTTGGAAATACGGTTATTGCACGTGCGTTACTGGATAATGGTTCCCAAATATGTATGATTACGGAGAATCTGTCACAAAGGTTAAATTTCAAGCGTTTTAAAGAGAACTTGCCGGTGAATGGAGTCGGTGGTTCAACGTCGGTGTCCAAACAATCAGTGTTAGCGCGAATCTTGTCACGCTACTCATCTTTCGAAACCGCAGAAATTAAATTCTACGTATTACCTCGAATTACGTTAAACCTGCCGCAGCAGAGCATTGACATCAGTACGTGGAAGCTACCTGCCGATATCCGTCTTGCTGATCCGGAATTCCACGAATCTAGTACTGTGGATGTGATTTTGGGAGTTTCAGTCTTCTACGAGATGCTGTTGAGCGAACGAGTGAAACTTTCGAATGCTGGTCCGCTCCTGTGTAATACAGAGGTCGGCTGGATAGTTGCTGGAGAAATTATTGATAATCCTGTCAGTACGTTCAGCGCAGTCACCGTTTCAGTTACTACCGAAGAGATCCACGAACAGCTCGCACACTTCTGGGAATTAGAATCGTGCCGAACGAAGAGCTGTCTCTCAATCGAAGAATCGACGTGTGAAGCTATCTTCAGAACAGACTACAATAAGGGATGCTGACGGCAAGTATCGGGTCAGCCTGCCCAAGAAAGAATATATGATGGAGCGATTGGGAGAATCGAAGACGATCGCGACCAAGCGGTTCATGGCACTGGAACGTCGTTTAAATGCAAATCTGGAGATGAAGGATCTCTACACAGCATTTATTCACGAGTACTTGCTGATGGGCCACATGAGGGAAGTCCATGATGATGAGAAAGAACCACGATACAGCTACTATTTGCCCCATCATGCCGTTATGAAACCGGATAGTACCACGACGAAGCTCAGGGTAGTATTCGACGCTTCGTGTGCATCAGACTCAGGAGTTTCCCTGAATGACATACTTATAGTGGGACCGGTGGTCCAAGATGATCTGCTATCCATTCTCATTCGCTTTCGACTCCACAAGTATGCGATTGTCGGAGATGTGGAAAAAATGTATCGCATGATCAATGTAGTCGAACAGGATCAACCACTGCAAAGAATCCTGGCGAGAGTCTGATGATCAACCATTTCGAACGTATCAATTGACAACCGTTACTTAGCACATCGTCGGCGCCATACTTAGCCACCAGGAGTTTAAAAAGGTGCGCAGAGGAAGGAGAAAAGTCATCTCCAGCAGCAGCAGCTGTCATCAAACACAACTTCTATGTCGACGACATGCTAGCTGGAGCAAAATCAGTTGAAGACGGACAAAAACTGTGCAAGGATGTTCTGTCACTTCTCAGCTCTGCCGGTTTCAATCTCCGAAAGTGGCACTCAAATCAACCAGCGATCCTGAAAGTTGTTCCCAGTTACTTGCGCGACAAACGAGAGTTTCTAGATATCGATTCGTCGCCTACCGTCAAAACACTTGGCCTAACTTGGGAGCCTTCGACGGATAACTTCTGGTTTAAGATGCCCCACTGGAAGCTATCATTGCCAATTACGCAGCGTATCGTACTATCAGATTCCGCACGCTTATTCGATCCTTATGGCTTAGCAGGACCTGTGATCGTGCAGGCGAAAATGTTTCTCCAAGAACTCTGGAAACGGAAGTATTCTTGGGATGAACCGTTAAGCGCAGACCTGCAATCACAATGGTTAGATTTCAGAACAAATTTGGATCGACTTGATGCAGTTTCCGTTCCCCGCTGGATTGCATTCGATGATAATGTGATCTCATGCGAACTTCACGGATTCTGTGATGCCTCAGAAAAGGCGTACGGAGCAGCGATCTACTTGCGATGTGTTACCCGGGATGGAAAGATTACGGTACGACTAGTGATGGCCAAATCCAAGGTGGCACCGTTGGAGGATTTAAGCAAGCGGAAGAAGAAACAGTCAATACCCAGATTGGAATTATCATCCGCCTTACTGTTGGCACATTTGTATGAAACTGTGACGCAGAGTATCCAGATTCCATCAAGATCCTTCTTCTGGACCGATTCGACAATTGTGAAGTGTTGGCTTTCATCTCATCCTTCTAGATGGCAAGCTTTTTGTCTCCAATAGAGTGTCGGAGATTCAGCACATTACACGCGAGGGTGTGTGGAACCATGTACCTGGCGTCGAGAACCCCGCCGACATTATTTCTCGCGGCGTGACACCGCTGCAACTTGCCGAATGTTCGGTGTGGTGGAATGGGCCCATGTGGCTTCAAGAGGATTCAAGTGCTTGGCCGATAATGGAAAGAACGTCTGATCAGCAATTCGACTCAGTTACTTTGGAGGAAAAGCCGTTAGTTGCGGCAGCATTGCAGATTTTACCACCCAACGAAATCTTTTGTCGGTATTCGTCGCTTCTCAAACTGATTCGAATGTCAGCTTGGATACTACGCTTCGCGCACAACTGCCGGATAACAAACCGAATCTTTAGGAAAACAGGAGTACTCAGGGCGAAGGAACACGAAGAAGCGATGATATGCTTAGTAAAGTTAGCTCAGTTGGAGTGTTTTCCGGTTGACTTATCGGATTTAGCAGCAAAGGAGAAGTGAAACCAGGGTCCAGATTACACTCAAAGGATCCTGAGCTGTTAGATGGAGTGATTCGTGTAGGCGGAAGACTGTGCAATGCTTCAGTGTCGTTTAATAGAAAACATCCGATGGTATTGGATAGTAACCATCCATTGACGAAGCTCGTCATGGTTGACTATCACCATAGACTTCTCCACGCAGGACCTCAACTGATGCTTTCGAGCATGAAGGAGAGATTCTGGCCATTGTCGGGAAGAAACCTGGCTCGAAAGGTCGTGCACGAATGTGTACGATGCTTCAGAAGCTCGTCCGCAAGTTCACGAACAACTAATGGGCCAACTGCCGAAGGAGCGTGTGACTCCTGCTCCTGCATTTCTTCGTGTTGGAATTGACTACTGTGGTCCTTTTCACATCCGACAAGCATCACGTAAAGCAGCACCGATAAAATGCTATCTGTGCATATTCGTCTGTCTAGTAGTCAAGGCAGTTCACATAGAGATGGTGGCAGATCTCACTACGGCTGCATTCTTGGCTGCTCTAAGGAGATTCGTTGCACGGCGTGGAAAACCTGAGGTCATTTTCTGTGACAATGCTACCAATTTCGTCGGAGCACGAAGAGAAATCAACGAGTTACATCAACTATTCCGAGCGGAACAGTTCCGTAATACAGTAGTCACCGAGACAGCGTCAGAGTCAATCGAGTTTAAGTTCATTCCTGCCAGGTCACCGAACTTCGGTGGACTATGGGAAGCGGCCGTTAAATCCCTTAAAGGCCACATGAGGAGAGTCATCGGCAACACTGTACTTCGTTCAGATGAGATGCTCACTGTTGTTACCCAGATCGAAGCCTGTCTCAACTCGAGGCCGATTACTCCACTTAGTAACGATCACAGAGACTTAGAAGCTTTAACTCCTGGACATTTTCTGGTTCAACGTCCGCTTACGGCGATTGCGGAGCCCGGTCTTGCAGGAATTTCGGAAAACCGATTGAGCAGATGGCAACGAGTGCAGCAATTCAGTCAGGTGATATGGAAGCGTTGGTCAACTGAGTACCTGTCAGATCTCCACAACAGGAACAAATGGACAAGGAGAAGGGACAATCTTCATATCGGAACGATGGTACTTGTTAAGGAGGATAAACTTCCTCCGCTGCAGTGGCCACTGGGACGCGTGACGGAGATTCACCCTGGAGCCGATGGTATCATAAGAGTGGTAACCGTTCGGACGCAGTATGGAACGTTTCGCCGAGGTATCCAGAAGATTTGTATTCTCCCCATTCGGGACAATCTACCGCACGAAGAAGAACCTCAATAGATAATCTAGCATCAAAATTCGAAATAAGTATTTCAGCCCCCATTTGGGGCACTTTAGGCAACTGGCGACAAATTTTGGTCGTGGATGCCTGGGGGCTACCCTCAAGTTATGTTACTCCATGTGAGTGTTCTGTTTGAACCTACTGCTTTCTTTTTGTCATCAGAGATGTGAGACCCGCTAGCCATTGGTACATCCTAGCCCAATGGAGAAGATTCGTCGATCACGAGATGTCGTCTCAACGTCAAATAATGTCAGCTGGACAGCGTTCCTATCGTCATTGAATCCAATCATCCGATCATCAGCAGCAAGTGGCTGCCCATCAGTTGAGTATTTATCGCCCCCATGGGGCAAACTTTGGCACTTAATGGATCTTCATCCGTTTTATCGCCAGGGGCCGAACCATGAGTTACGTTTCGTCTCTGTAACCCATGTACTGGATTACAGCCGTGTTTATCTTCCGCAGGATTGGAACACTTGAACATCGAGCTGCAGTCTCCGTGTCGGACCTCAACACTACCGAACGTGATATATCAGTGCACGGATTTATCGTGTTAGGTAATTTAGACGTCGTCATCAGGAAATCCCTTGAGTTCGAGCTGTTATTCGTTTCAATCAGCTTCGGAAACCAAGGTTGTATGCAGAAGATAGCGAAACAGAAGCGATCCTCGCTAGGAGAGAAATATATCATCTTGCCGTTATCAATAACCGTTCTTGCTATTTGTGACTAATTTTAACAAAACGTTGTCATTGTTTGTCGTGAACCCACTATTGCTTATTTTTGTAAAATTAGTATTAAGTTTGTGATGAGTAAACTTAAGGCCACCGGTATGTTAGGTATAGTTAGATAACCCGATGCAGAACTCACCAGGCGATTGTATCCCAATGCCACTCAGATTGCCATAGCATCGATCTCTCTGTTCTCGTATCGTACAATTATAAGATGTGTGCTCATGATAACAGCCACTGAGAGAGACTGTGGTGGTAGATCTTCGGCAGCAGATTGATTTGCCTAATAAAGCACATTCGTAGATAACGATAAGTCAGTTATCTCCCGCACTCCGGTTGTATCGGTCGATTTAAAATATACAGTCCGCTTCTGCCCATGAACTCGGTGTTCACTTTAACAGTGAAATAGATAATAGATCTTTCAAACGAGTCCGAAATAGACCATTATTAATTCGCGAGTGATCCGTGGGTGGCCACCGGCCAGTGCAATTTAAATTAACGCTAAA
>JASCZW010016074.1:0-19360 GCA_034211315.2 Aedes japonicus | reverse complement strand
GACACAGAGCAATAGGTAAAGAACGATAACCCTAACCAATTTTACTTTCAGCCAAATTTTCTAACACAAGGTTAGTAATCATATGACCAATACAATATATACTACACTCAGCCAAATAATCTCAAGAATTTCATAAGGTTGAACTTATGAACGATACTTTGGAATTTCATAAGGTTGACTTATGAACAGATTTTGTTTCACACAAAGTTGTTGTTGTACGCCTTTAAGCTTCTCTGATTCCAAGTGTTGATATATACTAGTGGGAAAGTCACTGGACTAATAACCTCAACGTTCATGGTGCGAATCCAGGTTGCTCCATATTTTTTCAACATCATTATATTTCATAAGATACATTTATGAAATTCGCACTGATTTCTTATAGCATATAGTCATAATGCAATCTTATGAATATCGAAAGTTTATTTCGCTGAGTGTAAATATCCATGAAATAATATATAACGGGGAAAGGGAGGGACCATCGGGGTACCCAAGTGGAACGATTTGGATAGGGAGCATGGGACTGCCTCCTTCCTATTGTTAACATTTCCCGGAACGAGGGCGGGCTTATTGGGTTTATTCTGTCAATCGAGGGCTCGATTCTAGTGCTGTGGGTGTGAACATGCTTTTGGAAACAGATTCTCTTCCCTATATTCGCGGGTTTCGCGTAATTGTATCTGGTTACGGGCTCGCCCAAACGTGGTTGGCCCTTCATACAGGAGCTTGATGATCAACAACAATAGAATCATGATCAAATCGTTTTTCAGATTATTCTATGGATTCTATTACTGATTCTATTACTGCTATGGAAAGTTTTCTTGCTACAATAGATGGTAGTATTTCATCATCATCATCGTATACATCATTTTCTTAACACTAATGTTTACAATGCTTTTACTCGAAGTTTGCCGATAGTCGGATTTTTTCCTATGTTCTACCTTGTTAATTTCTCTTTTCCTAAAGATTTCTTTAGCGACACGCTTACCTATGGTGAAAAGTACTTTCTGTGTCGTTTACGCACGCCAAGCGAGATATTCCTGGAAATTATGTGCGACAACTAGATTTATCTGATGATTTTTTCCATTAGTTGCAATGCAGCTGGAAAAGCCAACCTGAGCACGTTGCCAAAATGCACTGCAGCCTAACGAATGCGTACGGTTTCTCAGCTAATTTTGTTAACGAAATTGCGAGGATTGTTCCAAATTGCTGCAAGAATATATCAAAACATATACTTATACTAGATTTAAAATGATGCAAAATAGATCCGGTATAAAATTTACAACACCAGTGCAACGATGTTTTTGGTTTAAAAAAATAAATCCAAACCACGGTTTAGATCACCGTTGAAGAAGCCCTCCGCATTATATTCATCAAGTACGATTATGAGCTCCGCAGCTTTGAAAATAACAGTTGGTGTAAATACGTTCAATTGATAATTTGTTCTAGGATTCATTCAATTGGACAGAACCAGTGAGCCAAGATTATTGGGGTACATTGACTCTACTCTAGAGCTGTCAAGTTGTTACCGGGTTGTGAATTTTATACTCATTTCTTGTGGCTAAAAAACACAAGGCAACATAGGGCCAGTTGGCTCAGTGTTGGTTAGGGGGTTAGTCAAACACACAGAGTTTGAAGTGTGGCGGATTGTGTTTTTCGGTGGTAATACAATGTGGCCGAGTGACGTGCCCCCTGGTGTTGGTATACGATTCTGACCGTAAAGTTTGAATCAAACAGTCAATTGAGTAGTACAATATTATCGCTTCAGTTGAAAACCGAATGTATCGACTACCGACAATCGGTTTTACTATCGATCCATACGTCGTACCTAATGTCGGAAGCAGCGCGTTGTATAGCTCATCAGATGCGCCATACAACGCACTACATCCATAGACTAACTCTAAGACCAGTAGGTCCCGAACAAATACGATTTTTGTCTTGGCTCAGTCAGTACTAGTTCATCGGTCCCAAGCTTGGTCCTAAGCTTAATAATCAACCCCTGAGCATGTTAACAGACGAGCTTAATTTGACGTACCCATCTACAAATTGTAGATGTCTCTACTGTGCATAAACAAAAAGACCATCCATTCTCGATACTACCAACAATCAATGTGCAACTAGCGATTTGAAATTGGTTCACTGTTGTAGAAACCCTATTTCCGAAGTATACCTTGCAGTCTGCACCTTGCAATAATTCTTGCGCTTTTCGGTACCTTCCGGTACTTGTATCTTGGTTGTTGTTTTGATTCGCTATGTTATTTTGACACAACATTTGAGGATGTGTTGGTGTGAGCTACGTTATTAGGGGCCAATCATTAAGCTTGGGACCGATGTACTAGTGATGGCTGAGCCAAGAAAAAAATCGTATTTGTTCGGGACTTACTGGTCTTAGAGTTAGTCTATGATACTACCGCTTTTTAGCTTTGGATTGCATGTTTTCGTTTTCTTATGAGTGGATGTTAAAAACAGTACAAGAACAAATTTTTATTGAGGCGTATTGTTGATGTAGCTTTCTTTCATTTCATTTGTATCGAATATAAATCAACATTACTTGAGAATGGGAAGGATGGAAGGGAAACAGAGTAAAAGAGAGAAACAGGACATAAAGAATGCTAAAGGGTAGAATATTTTTAATTTAATGTTTCTCTTTTATTTAATTTATAAGTTACACTTCTCTCAGCATGACGAAATTTATTAACCTTTCTGTTTCAAGCACACAGCAACGGAAAAAAATCCAATCCATCATGTGTGCTTGAAAGAGAAAAAAAAGCTCTAATGCTACAATTGCCCAAAAAACTTGTTTGTTGACATCCCAACTAAAAAAGTTTAAAGTTATTCAAACCAACGATTTTGTTTCGAAACAAACAGGCAGGTTGGTTGTTTCTACCCGAAGATATTACCACAATACTACACAAATCATGGTTGTTCAAAACAAATGGGTCTTATAACGAATGTCACTTCAGGGTTGAAAACGAATATCGGTGAAAAACCTTACGAGTAAATCAAATGGGTGTCACATATTAGGAAAAGTGAGTACCGTAATAGACCTGAATATTTTTGTTGTTTTCGCCTTGAAAGGGATTTATTATTAACGAATCACATGTTGCTTTGGCCCAGGGGAGCAAATTAAAATTTTAGATTGATTCTACCAAAGCGGCGGTTAAATCAAATTGATGTTTAATTAGAAAAAATAAAAAATATTTTCGTTATCAGTTCAGCATAGTGCTTTACTCACCAGTGAGAATTTAATATTCTTAAATTAAACCTGAAAATAGTAGAAAGGCTCACAGTAACATTTGTTCGTAGACTGAAAGAAGTCTATAAATGTAAATGTATACTTTTATGATGTTTATTAGCATTTTGTACAAAGGTAAGGATTGTAAATGGAAATGTTTGTCGTTTAAACAGTTTTTGTTTGTTTGTTTCAAACAGCATTTAAGTTTAAATCATACTAAAATTTGTCTGAAATAAAGCATAAGCGTTGGTAGAATCAACAAACAAATTTGTTTGTTTTCGTAGCTGTCATTAAGAAACAACCAACATAATGGTAAATTCAAACGGATGTCAGTTGAACATAACTGCTTAATTCCCGAATCGACTACTTAAAACTTTAGTTTGTTTAACCACCGTTGGTGGTTAAATCAAACTAATATGATGTTTGTGCCTTATTCAACGTGGAAGTCCTGTTAAATGAAACTAGAATATGGTTTGTGTTTACCAATCTTTTTTCCCAGTGTACGCTTAGCAAAGCGATTTTTTTTATCTTTACTTCGGTGGCTGTTCATTGTGCTGAACTGCCGTTCAACGCATAACTGTTCCGTGTTGCTTTTGGTCAAATTGCAGCTTTTTCAATATTTGCTTAATTTTTTAACTATACTATTAGATACAAACAAAAAATTATATACTTTGTTCTGAATTTGTATCAACAAAACATCAAGTTAGATTGTCCCATGTTGTAATTCTAGGCATAAAAGTTCCACTACGACTTTTCTAAAGAAATCTTTAAAAAAAATTGATTTAAGTTTACAACATTCTTTGTAGGCACAACTGGACACTCAGCATTGACAAGGTGCTTATATGCAAACTTAAACAATGACTTTGACATGAAAACATTGACATTAAATTGTCTATATAAGCCACCATTTGCATTTGATAGAACTGTGTTTCTAACGATGATTTGATGTTAAAAAATAAACAATAATGCACATGGTATGTCTATTTGAAAACGTAAATTCTATCGCCAACGATCCATCAATACATCATGCAGTGCGACTGAGGCAAGGCAAGATTCTACGCATGTCAGTCCCACTGAATATTTTACCTTGTATTTTACATACAAAAATAATCTTATTGTCTAATACCACAGATTCCATCGAAACTCAGGAACATATTCAAATGCCAATCATAAATTTGTGGGTTTTGCCACGAATATTACCAGCACTACACAATAGTGATGCAGAACCTAAAACGCTTTTTTCTCAACCACAACTTATGCAACATGGGACATTTATGCGTAGACGGGCAGTGAAGGTTTCAGAGCGTCAAACATTTAGAAGTATAGTGCGCCAATTAAAAGTGAAGTAGGCTGCTATTTTATTCACGTCTTGCTAGCTTATTTTCATTTCCTAGGATATTTTTCAAGTGCTGAAAATTTCGGAGTGTTTATATAACTACGGTTCCTAAATTATGATTTTTTTTCCGTTTATTAAGGTGACTTTTAGACACCTGGGCTATATCGTCACCGTTAAATTATGAAATCTTTCGCTAGTAGTCTAAGTCTCGAGTGTGTTTACCCAAGCAACCAAAAGTTCTGATAACAAGGTGTTTTTTGGCTTAACCAGCTTACTTTTTAAGTAATTAACCGAACTTTCTAGTTCGAATTTAGTGTTTAAGCTGCTAGCAGCATTCTTATCAGCTTCTAAAGAAAACTTTGAAGTTCACGAAAGGATCGTTCAAGAGGTTGTAGAGAATGCTACTCAGCTCAAAAGGTACCTCAGTCGAACTCAACAAAACCAGAAAAAAAAACTAATTATATTTACATTCAACATTATTGTTCTTCTCCAATCCTGCCGCAAATTTATTTCTTGAGTACTGTGTTGTTAATTGAAGATTGACGCTTGCGCTGAACTGGCCGGCTTGTCGCGCCGCAAGGGCTCAGTAGGGATTCATGCTCAAGACCCGAAGCTAAGAGTCAGTTCCATCGTGGAAATATCACATCAAGTAGTTTTTCCACCTGCTACAGAGGATCATGTGCCTGGAGTTTTGAGAATTTTACTATTTACATTAGGTTCGTTGTTACAGCGTGCTCTGGAAGATCCTCCCTAATAGTTAGCATTAAGGGGAATAGTGGCATTTTATCTTTTATGATCTTTATGATAGTATATTATTGAATATAAAGTGGTTTCAGGTTAACGAGATTTGAAATGTACCGTCTTTTGCATCATGAACAATCTGTAGACATGCAGATATTATAAATATAATTGTTATTATCATTTATATTACACCCATTCACAATGTTTTTTATCCTTTTTTAGCCTCTTATATATGCATCGTTGTAATTTTTAGCCCACCTAACTCACGCTGTGTATTTGATTTTATTCGAAGCGTTGATCTCATGCATTAGTACTTCTTTTGTTCCCTATAAACTGATTTGTTTATTTGATTCCTTGATTATCGAGATTTTTATCCCTGAGCTGGTTCATCTCCCGTCGTGGTAACTCAAATACTTTTTGGAAATTTTCATAACTGGTCCGGAGATATTCGTGACTTTGGCGTGAGAGGTTTGTATGTTATCCACTACGCCGGAGTCGCCCTCGACTCCCTAAAATCTTATCTGAACATAAAAATCTCTGAATCACCTAGAACTCAATCTGAACAACATATTACTTCAGTTTACCTTGTGGAATGACAGCTTCATTTTTCGCATCTCATTTAGCTAACAGTTTTCTTACAATGACAATAAAATAAGCCGTTCTTTTTTTCAAATCCATTTTTTTTTTGCTCTTGTACCACGTCAAACTTGGAGCACAATTCCCAAGTAACAATTTTAGTTTTATTTCAGCCGTATAGCACTCCTCCCGGTTTTATTGATAAAACTATATTCCTAACTGTTTTGTCCACTAACACCTCTCCTATGCATCGTGCTTTTTATGCCTATGATTCTTTAAAGCCGAAATGTGTACAAAGTGGCCCACTCTGTAAGACGGTTATGAAAACAAATTAATAAAACACAACAAATTAATAATATCTTGCTACAAATTGTACGCGCAGTCAATTTAAAGGTGAATATTAGCACGATAAAAGCTGAAAATTAATGCGCTTCGGAAACTATACCAATTTACATCAACAAAATCAAAATTGAAACAAATATATTCGATAAATTAATCATGAATTTCCTTAAAATTGGTGGAATTCAATCAGGTTATCTAAAAGCATGCCGAAATTGGTCTCTAATTAACAGTTCATTTGCATTACATTTAATTCTTCGTGTATTTATGTATCTACATTTCAATGATTTCTTATATTTCAATACGGCAATTGAAAAAAATCGCAGTTTTTTTCAGAAAGTCAATTTATCTTCGAAATTACTACTATAAAACTATTTGGTCATTTGGTGACTTCCCTCAATGCCAATTTGCCGTTTAATGCATTAACTGGAGGCAAAATGGGTTTGAAATGTTTTTACAACTGACCATAATAAGATAATATGAATGAGTCCCAAATCGGCATTTCAACATAAAACTTTTGATAGGAGTTATAAGGAATTTTAGAAGCAAAGGTTTAAAGATCGTTGTAAAGAAGCTGTGTAGGTTCTCATAAACCTGACTAAATATAAAACCTATTGGCACCTCTTGGTACCATAAGAAAACAAAATTGATTTTCAGTGGCGTTCATAAAACTTTAATAAAATTTAATAAAGCTGGACGGATTTGGCAATGTTACTTGGGAACACCAGATCACTCTTCAAATGTAAACAATCTTTGTGACTCTTTTTAAAGTGTTACTCAGAACCTTATCTGTACTTCAAAAAGTAGGAAAGTAGTTCAACATAGATTTGTTGTGAACTATTGCGCTGATTAAAAGTACGGTTAGTATTTTGATTGAACTTTGTGTTAGAGATTTTTGAAGTTCAAAGCAAGTTCTCAACTGACAACATATGAACTTGAAGGTTGCGTTTGAAAGTTCCATGAAACTTAAATGTGAACTTCTAAGTTCTTATCTCAAGTAAAATTCGAACTTTTGGTGGCTTGGGTATGCTTCTATATGTTCTCTGTATCCATCATTTAACATTTAGGAAAAATTACAACATATCGTTAGAGAGTTCATCAAGTACGAATATGAGCTCCACGGCATTGAAAATAACAGTCGATGTAAATACGTGCAGTTGATAAATTGTTCTAGGATTAATTCGATTTGACAGAAACAGGTAGGCAAAATTATCGGGGTACATTGACTTTACTCTGGAGCTGTCTAGTTGTTAGCGGGTTGTTAATAATACGCCCCTTATAATGAACTCACACGAACACACTGTCAAATATTCTGTCATAATAACACAGCAAATCAAAACAAATGCGCAAATATGAACAGCAATGCACTGGCTTCAAGGTGTACTTCGGACCAAGGGGTTCTACAACAGTGAACCAATTTCAAATCGCTAGTTGCATATTGATTGTTGGTATTACTGATAATATTTAATAATTCATTTCAATTCTGAACATCCCAAGGAACATTTCTGGTTTTATCATGGTTTTATAGCATTCTTGAAGTCTAATTCATGCTCTTCAGAACCCTTATAAAACCAAAATTGTTACTTGGGATATTCAATAATCTTGAAAAAAAAAAATAATTCAGATCTTGTTTCATGTCAATTTGAAAGAGGGTCTTTCAATCGCATCGTTTGGGGGCATCTAAAAAGACCTAATGTATCATAAAAAAAATTAAGTGCTTAAACCATTTATGGAACAGTAATTTTTCTCGATTTAAAATGAGAATAGAATAAAACATGTGTACCTTACAGAAGAACATAAAAATATTTTAGGATTTTTGACGTTCTTATTTTTTCGTGGACCGTAGATCCGCTCAGTTTGAGAACATCTGTATTGACATCGTTGCAGTCGATTATGAACGCTCGCAGCGCCACCCCACGTCGGCACGGCTTCGAACACGAAACCTTGCGTCCGTTGAAAAGTGTAACCCTCTGATTGGTGCGACGCGAACCAATCACAGCTCTCCATCTGTCGGGCGTAAACAAGCATAGGGTGAAGGGCAACCCGGCGTCCGTGACTCAGATGCAGTTTTTTGAATGGGAAGAGACTCATGATCGGTTGGATTAGACGAAGGGTTTCTAAAACGCGATGGATTGAATGCATACAGATGATAAAAATCGTGAAAAACAAACACCTTGATGAAAAATATGAGTTCTTCAGATGCATCTTTTGTATTCCAAATCTTACATAGGAGGTAAACATTCAGTTTTTCTTATTTTTGTTGGATCAGTATATTTGTACAATTTCGATTACGCATTTTGAACATTCTATAAGTAAATTTGAATTTCAAAATTATATGAAAAATATTTGTAAAACAGTACCTTACATACATTTTTCTGACTGTTATATAAGTTAATTAAACTAGACATAATTTTATTATGAAATTCTATGCCACCGAAATTGAAATTCTCATTAAAACATCAAAAACCTGCTCAACAGGCGACAATGGATTCCCACCCAGCAACCAGTCCAGCGACCCTCCGAATTTAAGAACCGCACAACGTCCACCATCTTCCATTTCACATTCGCACTGGAGCAGGCGAGATGGTCATACAAAACAAATGTCGGTTCTCGCTTTCCGAGCGCTAGTTCACCCAATCGCGACCCACGTGGCAGCACCGTCGCCGAGGCGAAATCGAGCCAAGTTCGAAACCGTGACGCGCAAGCGTACCGCCGCCGGCATACATAATCAAGCGGCCGCACCGGACCCGACCGAATCATTAGTAGTTGGAAGTTCAACCGGAACGGACACACGTTCTCTAGTCCTAGTTCTATATAAGTGGAGAGTCCAGTGCGGGGTGAGGGTTCGTTTCTGATCTTGGTTTTTATTGAAATTTGTGTGGAAAGCGTACATCAGTACATACGATTCCAGGATGCGTAGTGTCGGCAAGGTATTGGCCGTCCTATCGGTGGTTGCTCTGGTAGCAGCCGAAGTCTACTTCGAAGAAGGCTTCAAAGACGGTAAGTCGCGGGGGAACACCGAGTTTGATCTAAAGTTAGCTTTTCCGGGTCACTAGGACCGTTGACGAAAGTCGAGTGAGTGATTAATAAAAATATCTTGCTGTTTTTTTCGTTCGTTTCTATTTTCAGACTCGTGGGAAAAGAACTGGGTTCAGAGTGAACACAAAGGAGTGGAATATGGCAAATTCGTCCAAACTGCCGGAAAGTTCTTCAACGACGCAGAAAACGATAAAGGTGAATGAACTGTCTTATTAGAAATTTCGGGAAAAAAACGGGGTTTGGTCTCCGATTGGCACCTACGTGTCACTATTAGTTGGGTGGTCATTGGGTGTCCCTGACTGTGCGAGGTACCGTTATTTGTCAACTCCTCGTCGGTTCTCTGATTTGCATAACAATCTAAACGTGGCAGAATAAGATCATCTTAAAATGGAGAAGTTTGAGGAAGAAATAGCATCATATGGAACCGGTATTCAACGAGACTCCAATTAATTATGCCATCATCAAATACTTCACAACCTATCACTTGGCTCCAGCAAACTGAACAAGTGGTAGTGATACACTTTCCTTCCACACCCCGCACGATGCCTGCCTGTCGTGGTTGATGCTCTATCCGTATGCACATTTTCTGAAGAAGTACATTTCCCTCATCCCAGAATGACTATCCGGTGCCACGTAGAACATTTCTATCGCCTCGTTCTTGTATAGTTTTCCCCCACTGCTGTAAGAAGCTCTATTCTTTTCGCCAACTTGGCAAAGCAGACCATCCACACCGCATCGCAACACACATACAACTTTCGGGCGAATTTGCAGCCTAAGAAGCAAGCGGAGAAAAATCCATGGCCTGCCTCTGCCTATCACTCACCACACCCTACTTCGTTATCCCTCCCCGAGTGCTACGATTCAAACACATGACGTGTCGCTTTGTGGTCTTTTAGTTCTGACCCCCTTGGTCTATCTCATCCACCTGGTGTGAGTGTATTGTGTCTCATTTGCTATATTACCAACCGGTCTAGAAAGTTCGATTACTCAATCAAAAGTGACTCCAACAGTTTTCAGTTACACTAGCCTGTGTATGCACGCAGACATGCGGGGCAATTAACTTTGCTTTAACGATAATTGTACTACCGTGGAAGAACATCATCGGAACCGGCATATGACGTGGTGTAAACAAAATAGGAATGGTCATTACTGTGGTCAATCACTGACGCTCAGTTGTTAACAAGTTAGTTGGGGGAAGCAAAAAAAACTATGTCACGAGTCAGCAGTTTGCGATGCTTCATGCTGATTCCAATCTGTTCAGCTGGCCGGAATGGATGTCGTTTGTTTTATGATTATATTTTTTAAAAAAATTGAAAGCTTTCAAAACATGCCCGATTTTTGCAGTTCGATTTTATTCTAATGGAGTTGCTTGAGGTTTGGCAAAGCATTTCATGGGACTTAGCTAAAGATCGACATGTTTTGAGAAATGATTGGCCTGTTGGCACTGTTTTAATCCAAATGCCAAGCAACGCCAACAAATTTAGTGAACCTTTGATCATTTTCTATTAAATTAACGGCGAAAACGTTGAAACAGTCAGTGGGGACATTTCAATCCAATTAACCATGTTGTCGAACAGTCTTGGGATAATCTGATTCAAACGAGAAAAAGAATATTAGGCGCCAAACTTGAGGTTTTTATGGGGTGGACATAAATGAGAACCTTAGTAAGGCACTGGACGGACATTTTTCGAAATGAGGTTTCACTTTCTAAACCGTCATTCGAAACTGCTCGAATGATATGTTTCATATCAGTTTCATCGATTTTTATTCCTTAGGCTGTCTTGCAATTGGAATTAAAAATAATTTCCATCATTTGATCCGCGAAATTCGCGACTTCAATTCACTATTTAAGGAAGAGGAGCTTTGTTTCTACTCGCTGATATATTTAATTTGAAGGAATTGTATTCAACTTCCGATATATTAGCAGACTAAGTGTTTGTGTAAAAAAGCAGATTTGCCCTTATCAAATGTTGGCGCTGAAATACGAACTACAATGACAAAAAAGAAAACCTGCGGTGCATATAATTGTCGTTAGTACAGTCTAGAAACAATAACCTTCTATGAGGGACTACCATTTAGAAGCCTTTGCTTTGTTTCTGCTTCGCATTTTCTCGTTAATATCAGTGATTGGAGAAAACGAAACACCATGACCAAATCGCAAATATAGCTACAGGGAATATTTCGTTACAATCAGTGCTGTAAATAATGCTTTCGTCTCATTTGGATAAATTTGCCGATAACATGTTTCGAAATGCAGGCAACAAGGCAGAGTGTGTACAAACAACTGGTAGCAGCATCACAAGCCATGATCAGGCGAGCATTCTTTTGCCTGTCAAGGTGGCAGATTCGTTTCTGCCTTGACCTACCCCGCATTGAGAATGTAAGTCAAAGGAATGCATGCTCGGTTCGAGTATTGCTATATCCAAGCCCTTCGCTCAATTTTCAATACTTCTATTCAATTTTCACATCCTGCCGAATACTGACGGAACTATCAACACTTTCTCTTCATATCTTTCATTTCTAGCAAACATTACTGTCCACTTTTGGGGCCTCATGGTGATGAGCGAACATCTCCTTCTACATCACAATTGTTACTCTACGCACGCATATTATACATAGTTTGTTGCAAAAGCTGAATTAATGTTTTCATGTACCACAGAGAACAGACATCCAAGCTGGAGTGCCCACCTTGTGTAAATTTCTGTAACTGTCATTTTAAAATTACAGCTCGTTTCCGTTAGTTTTGGTGAATGGTATGTTGATGGCGCCACTTACCCACCTTGAGATTTGATAGCCTGCCAATTTTAGTTTGGTGGAACCTAGACTAGGTGGCGTTGTTTTTCCAACGGTTTGCTTTTAAAAGTTTACACAGTAAAATGGGGGGAAAATGTTCAGGCCTGGATGTCTGTTCTCTGTGATTGTACCTCATGACTAATTCTAGAGCTTAGGCAAGATGGACCAACTATGGTCTTAACCGTCATCAGGCAACAGCAAAAAAATAATTCTAGAGCTTTGTCTGATAGTGCATTTTCCTAACTGGTATATAAGGTAAGGGATGGGTTGTAAGCAGTTTATTCACCACCTGGGACATTTTATGAAGCTGTATGTAATCTATAATTTTTTCTGCCAATATTTAGACGTCAATCCCTCTGGTTACTTCTGATCTATCGGAACATACCTTCAGAAACGAGAAATTAGACTCAGAAAATTTCATAGCCATGGAATAAGGTTCCCAATTGCAGGGACTCATTAACAGCATGCGGATTGCTTTCCGATCAAGAAAATGTTTTCTTCAGCTCCGTAATCCGTACATAAACTAACAATATTGTATGAGTGTGATTCCGTACATGCGAAGGTAAAATGAAATAGGCCAGGTCACGATATGCCACACACGTCGGTTTCCTAAACTCGCTCCTTCGTTCTCAAAATGCTCTCTCGAAAACAATCAACCAAAACATGTCGATTGCTACGGCCACAAACTCGACTACTAGCAGGTTATGAGACAGACGTACACGACCAAACTTTAAGGTTTGTCATTGATCTTTAGATTGGCAATGTGCATTTCTAATTTCATTTACTCTCACGAAACGTTTGACAAAGCGACTGACTGACTATAAAGTGTTATATTCACTGTCATATTGAAACGAAATTTAGTGATAAACATCATTTCAATATTTCCATTTTGCACTCTCACGTCTCGTCTTAGGTTTTAACGTTAGAGTAATAGATTGTGAGATAAATGTACGGAAATTATCAAGGACAACAATTTCATCTTACGTGATATTTTGGAAATCAGCTTCTGAATCCATTTATTGACGAAGGAATCACATTATGTCGAAATGACTATTAACAGCATTGATACAGTCAATCTCAAAATTGAGCGTACATGTGTGTGATTGCTTGGGTATTCTACAGTTTTCTGGATGTGCAAGTTGAGTAATTGCGAACAACTTCTTGCCAGTTCAAACTTAGTCCTTTTTTTCGTTTATTTCAAGAAAACAAAACATGTTAAACAATTTGAAAATCAATTGAAATTTGCAAAACAAATACAAAACCACTTACCACAGTTCTGATTTTTCATGGAAAAAATAGTTACATATGAAGTCATAAATGGTCGATTTTTATAATTTTGTATCATCACTTTTAGCATCCATCATTGCCTGCAACCATCGATTCCACCAGATTACTGGTCACCGGATAACTGTTCCAGAACTCCTGAAGCGCCATTTTGAGCTCCGTCTTGATCTTTGCCCTTTTTTTATTGGTGTTATTCAGTCGGTGCTTTACTGCCGATATTCGCATGTCAGTCCCATTTGAATGTTCATCATTTTTGAGTTGATCTTGCCAAAAGTGTTAATATTGACATTGGTCTTTCAATAAACATCAAGAAAATTTCAACTTAGTATTGAAAAGTAAGGAAACGATACCAAACCTGTTCATATCCCCGCATATCAATCCCATTAGTCAAAGGAAACAAATAAAGCACTGATAAAAAATAAATATAGTGGTGGGTTATATCAGGGATATAACCGCAAGGTTCACGTAGGACCGCGTTGGTTTATAGTAATAATGGTGTCATCTAATTTATACGTTTCATCACACATATGGTTTGATAAAATGTTAATAGCTCTATTGTTTTGCTTTGGACCCGTCCCTTCTAATGAAGGTTTTTCCATATCCGGTCTTGCATGACTCTGTCTCCAATACCACAACCGGGCGGACAGTGGCGGGTGGACTAAGCCCTGTCCGAACCACCAGCTGAGAGCTTGTGTCGAAAAATGAAAACATTTCGGTACATCTCGCGTGCTATATGCTAGCGTTGAGAGCTCCTGAATGAAGAGCGTCACGAAAATACAGTACGAAGCTAAATTCTAAAGCCTCAGTTATAAAATCATCAATTTGAACCATTTGTTACCCGTTTTTGAAGACCCGGATAGGGAAAACCATATTTTCAACCAGTTCATACGGAAATTTGTATGGGGGCAAAAGTAGGTATTATTTAAGTAGAAAGTTGAATTACTTATACTTAGAACATTTAGTTGCAATTTAAATGGAAACATTTTGTAGGGTTTTTTTCTGATCAAGTGGTGCATGAGTGAAGTCTTTGTGTTCAGTTGAACGAGAATTATGAGCATTCAAAAACCTTTCACTTTTGCGTAACGCACTGATTTTTCAATTTTTTTTTTTTGAATTGGCACCCGGTATAGAAAAGAAAAACGAAGTCCTGCGTTAAAAATTTCTTAACAAGCAAGCACTTCCTAAACAGTTTTTGCCCTTCTTCGATAAGCCGCAAAATAAGCTTAAGAAGCGTTTCTTTGCGAGATTCGTCCAGTCCAAAAGGATTCTATATTCTGATTTTCAAAGAGTTATCCATTATGAATGCTTCAGCGGAGACCTGCTTCAGTTGTTTCTTAGAAAAAAGAAAAAAGAACCACAATGAAGTTCTCCATTACCTGTAACAGAGTAGCTGTACTGCCACGCCAAGCTGCCTTTTCGAATTATGATCCGTCTGTTTGGGACTGACGTTAATGTTCGCGTTCCTATCGTTTGCTGGTCTGCCTGCTACTGTTTTAGCGTAGTTTCCGACTGGAGCAAATGTTTCGTTGAATGCTAGAAGACGTTGCAAAAAAACGATCGATCTGAAACCTTCAAGGCGTTGCAACTAAATGACCTAGAATTAAATGTATGTTAAACATTATAATTCCTTATTTATACCAAGGGAACTTGTACATTTTGGAGATCCACAGCTAGTACTATTTCTTCCAGTTCCACTTTATTGCCATCTGCGCGGTACTCATCGCGTGATTGCTTTCTATGGTCGACATTTCGAAGAAAGAAAAAAACAATCTTTCTAAGATTCCAACTTAATATGACCGCCGGCCGTACAGCTAAATTTTCGAAAAAGTGTGTGATTAAGGCCAAACATTTTAGCGATAGTTAAGGTGTACGCTCAATTTTGCCCATCGGAAAATGACACTTTTTCAGAACTTTTGAAAACTACAAATTATTGAAATACTTTTCAAAAATAATCTTTACACTCATAATAAGACCACTAAAACAGCATGGGGTATCATTTTCAAGGGAATGATGAGAGTAGAGGAAAGTTTTTTTAAATAGTTGAATAATATCGAATAGTAGCACTTAGTGAGATCAGTCCTATTACAAAAAAAAAACACGTTTCTACTTATTTCGATCAACAATTTCTTCGCTTCGCTAAGACATTTTTGAGCTTAGCTGCTTGACTTCATATCCTGTCGGTTCATATGTGTTGGCAACTTTTAGGGGAATTCTAATATTGGGCATGGTAACGGCGGAAATAACGTAATGCTTTAATGTAATCCTTAAGTTGAGCCCCTCACATAAAATAGACAAGATTGTTCTAATTTTTCTAGCTTTACTCATCATCATAATACTAACTGGGGTTTTAGTAATTATAATTTAAATTAGTTCTACAATCCAGAAAACAAGATCTATTTGATTAATAAGAACAGTCGAAGCTTGAAAGAATCATATAAAATTACCCGAAGTTGTCTGCTGTATCCGCAAATGATTTGAAAGTAATTTCTTTAAAAATTTATCCCAAAACAACCTGGTGTTGTTAGAAACTCCTAATACTTGGCCCCTCAGATGATCTGGCTGCAATTCCAGCTGAAGGTGACATTTTTCTGGTCAGGTCTTCCTTCGGGAGGCAACTGAAGCTGTGATATGCTGTGATATAGGATGACGGTCAAGCCTGATATGGGTAAAAGCAACCTAAACTTAATACAAAATAAGACATTTCCAGACCTCCGTTATGTACGCATGAACCCTCTCGATCTCACACCTACAACTTTCCACAATACCCTTGAACTCGACACTAACGTCCCCCTTTTTTTCCCTACCACCCACAGGTCTACAAACCTCGCAGGATGCCCGTTTCTACGCCATGTCGACCAAGTTCACGCCCTTCTCCAATAAGGACGACACCCTGGTGGTGCAGTTCTCGGTCAAGCACGAGCAGAACATCGACTGCGGTGGCGGATACCTGAAGGTCTTCGACTGCAGCGTCAACCAGAAGGATCTGCATGGTGACACACCCTACCTGTTGATGTTCGGCCCGGACATTTGCGGTCCCGGCACCAAGAAGGTGCACGTCATCTTCAGCTGCAAGGGCAAGCGAACCATCTGATCAACAAGGACATCCGCTGCAAGGACGACGTCTACACTCACTTCTACACCCTGGTGGTAAAATCGGACAACACCTACGAGGTGCTCATCGACAACGAAAAGGTCGAATCTGCCTCGCTGGAGGACGACTGGGACTTCCTTCCCCAAGAAGATCAAGGATCCGGAAGCCAAGAAGCCGGAAGACTGGGATGACCGTGCCACCATTGCCGATCCGGACGATACCAAGCCAGAGGACTGGGACAAACCAGAACACATTCCGGATCCAGATGCCACCAAGCCTGACGATTGGGACGATGAGATGGACGGCGAATGGGAACCACCCAATGATCGACAACCCAGAATACAAGGGCGAATGGAAGGCCAAGCAGATTGACAGCCCGAACTACAAGGGAGTTTGGGTGCATCCGGAAATCGACAACCCAGAATACGTCGAGGACAAGAGCCTGTACCTGCGCGAGGAAGTTTGCGCCGTCGGTCTGGATCTGTGGCAAGTCAAGTCCGGAACCATTTTCGACAACTTCATGATCACCAACGATGTCGAAGCAGCCCAGAAGGCTGCCGCTACCTTCAAGGAAACACAGGAAGGTGAGAAGAAGGTGAAGGAAGCCCAAGAAGCCGAAGAACGCAAGAAGGCTGAAGAGGAAGCCAAGTCTCGCCGAAGACGCCGAGGATGATGAGGATCTGGATGACGAAGATGATGACGATAACACCGTGGGAGAAGCCACCGAGGTCGAAGACGATGGACACGACGAACTGTAACTTACAGGGGAGCACGACGAGAGCTTCTCTCGCTCTCTCTCGGGATGTGCATTTAGGACGTTATCATCTTAACTTATTCAATCTTTTTCTTACATCCAAACGTTGTTTAACAATGACTCCATTTTCGTTTGTTGTGCTACACAACGGTAATGACTCGCGTTCAAATAGTCGCCCAAAGTTTTTTTGTTGGAAGACAAGTCAGCAACGGTTTTCTTTTGGTTTTGCGTGCGACAACAAAAAAATGGTAACCTGACCAACACACACACACCCATACACCTAGACAAGTAAAATTTAAGAGAAAATTCGACCGTTTAGCTACAAATGAATAACTTGATAAGCCTCTGAATAATATCGTTTTAAAGGGAAAATTAATTAGAGCTGTTAAGAGCAGAAGGTCGCGAATCTCCGCGTGAGAATAGGAAGGACATGAAACACACCCGAGCACGACATTTTGTACTGGGCATTACTACTACTACTACTACTAGCTGCTCTTTGTGGTTGGCGACTGGAATGGAGAAAATCGCGATGTTTTGGTGTTTGATGATGTGCGCGGTATACAAGTTTTTTCTCTGTTTAATTCCAAATTGAATTCACTTTTTAGAAGTATAAGAAAAAGGAGAAAAAGCTGAATAAATTGGGTTGAAAATTGAGGAATGGGTTTTTGAAGTTGGCGAATTAGATCCGAAAAGAAAGAAAAAACTCCATTGTTGATCGAGAGGGGGGCCTCTGTCGATTTTAATGGTCTTGTGGGAACGATTCGGAATATTTTTCTCATGGGTTCAATGATCAATGCGTATTAATGCACCACCACATAACCCCTTTCAGTTACACGAGAAATCTTACTCTATGTCCTGATGGTGTAGTTACAGATTTTTCTATTGCTCTTAGGATGCTGGCCGATGTCAGCATCGCAGGAGGAAACTGGCTTGATACGGTCGATAGAATTCGTCTAGTCTCTCCGTTGATCTCGACGTCCATGCGGACACAACCATGGGATGGTCTTTAGTACGATTGCACCAACGCTTTCATAACTAAATCAATTCTCTCGAAAAGATGGGTGCCATGACTTAACTAACGGTTGAAGAAGACCGCGGCTCATCTCAAATGAGTCAGCTTTTTTTTTTTTTTTTTTTTGTTGGGTGTATTATCACTGCGACCATTGCTTTGATCTATTGATACACAACTCATTTTTTCATATATTCAGGTGATAAGCTACTATAGAAGTAACCATCATCGCATGATTTAGGTGTATTATCCCAGTAAGGAATAATGTCGTACAAAACGCACCACCTTACGAGGGCATAGAGACCATATTTCAAAGGGCTGTAAAAGCCTCTTATCGAAAAATTTGTTCTTGTGCTAAAAGTGCAGCACAGTTGCACAATAAATGTTCAGAGGTTTCGCATTCCTCATAACAAAAGCGACAAATATCATCTCCGACTTTATCCATTAGTCTTAGATGATATTTAACCATACAATGTCCCCTGTTAGTATGGCCTGTGTAATGTGCACAGCTTATTTTTGGACAAACCGAGAAGCTTCTGTGTATTCGATATGTTAGGCGTAATGAATCCTTAGACTGCCGGGCGTAGTAGGTTATATTCAGTTTGTGATCACCATCTTCTTTTCCCAGTTCCTGAGTTCCATTTTGATTGCGCATGCAGAGACTCCGCAAATGGCTCTGGGCTCTAGAAATGGCATAGAAGATCCAGCCCTAGCTAGTTCATCAGCTTTTTCATTACCATCGATTCCACAATGTCCAGGAACCCAGTAAAGATTAACTGTATTATTAATACACAGCCGTTGAAGTAAAAGAGACATTCCCATACTAGTTTTGATGTAAATGTAAAAGATTTCCATGCGAATAAAGCTGCTTGACTATCGAGTGAAAATACATAGAATTTGCATGTTTATAATTTCCTTTTTAAGCAAAGGGAAGCACATATCCACAATTGCTTGAATTTCAGCCTGGAAGACGGTTGACCATCTCACCCATTGAAACAGTGAAACATTGTCAGTATAGAATACGATAGATTCGGGACTTATTTTGTGGTCCTCCCGCCACCCAAACAGTGCGGTCTCGGTTCTATCACATTGAATGAACAGACCAAAGTTGAATTGCGTTTCCATCCAGTCGTTATTAACTGAGCAGCCACAACTGGAACGAAGTACAA
>JASCZW010016073.1:0-19366 GCA_034211315.2 Aedes japonicus | reverse complement strand
TGCCGCAGCGCGAAGGACATTAAATTGAATTTTTTGGATTAACCGATTTGGAACTGAACTCGAATGGAAATCTTTGTTGATGTAAAGCTAAACCTTCGCTTAACTTTGTTGGTTCCACATATTTTGCTTAAAGTTATTATAGCTTGGTTCCAGCAATAGGAATCTGAAACTAATTTCAGAATCCGCTAACATTGGTTTCTGAGTGAGTAGCAAATACGACTTCTTACGACCTATTAAAAATTTGCTCTAGATTTATCTTTTTGATAAAAATAAACAATAATTGGAGCTGACATAACTACACGTACGCACCATACTTCGCGCCGGTCTCTAATCGACAATTTTACGTGTGTAGTTCGTCTGTATCTCGAGTTTAACGAATTTTATTGAAATATGTTTGCTTAATTCATTTCTCTAGGTAAAAAAGCGTGAGATGGTAGTGTAGCACGCCACCAGGTGTTATGCCATCCGAAACACTGTGTGCGCAAAGTTATGAACCGCGCAAAGTATGGTGACTTCACGGTAAAGGCTAACTATATTCAGTTTGTTATTTGCTCAACACATATTGAATAAAGGGTTTTCCGATCAAACACATTGTATCAAGGGTGTTGGTCGACTCAAACTTGACGCATTTCTTCAATGTGCATTAAAGATGGTGGCATTACCCTCATTTTGAAGAGTGTGCGTGTAAGTATCATGCCCTGATTTTGATTTTGATTAGCACTTCAGTTATCAAATTGCCGTCGAAGGAAATGAGAAATCGTGCATCTGCAGTTCAATGCATGGCGAAAATCCAAACTACTCGCGTCAGTTTACAAACAAGAATGTGGCTAACTGGTCCAGCCGCTTTCAATCATGGAAGAAAAATTCCGGTACTTGTCAACACAGAGAGCTGGGTCAGGGAGTAATCGAAAGCCGCAGGCCATTGCACGACAACAAAACAGTTGCCCGCCGTTTCGAGCAGTCCAGTCCGGTCCGAGATGTCGCCCAAAAAGCTGGGAGTGGCGCCTTCAGCCGCGGATGGAGACTAAAGCGAGGCTGGACTGTCGACTTACAAGAAAGTGGTGACTCCAGTCGCGACGATAAACAAAAACCACGTCGGCCAACGCACGATCGTGAAAGTTCTACACGACGATGCTGACGAGGTTTGATTGCGCGTCGGTACAGGACGGTGAAACTTACGTTGACGGCAGAGTTCTCAACCCTGTGACGTGGAATTTTGCTCCGCCAGTCAGACAGGGAAGGTGCCGATATTTGCGAAGGCCTGGTCAGCCGTCAGAGCTCACGAATAAATATCGGGTGTGGAAGGTCCGATCTGTACTCAGTGGAAGCCAGCGAGAGCAACGCGCAGCAGTTAGAGACCGAGAACCGGCAACCAGGCAAGTTCATCTGCGCCGTGTCAAAAACGTCTACTGCCGCCCTTCCAGAAGCGGCTTCGGCGTTCCATTCGTCTGCACTGATTTGGCGTCTTGCCATTACGGAAAATAGGCCATGGGGTGGAATGCTGCCAACGAACGTTCCGGTGGTGCCCGGGACAGGATACCACTCACCAACACGCTGTACCTCTCACCCGATCGAACCATGTTGGGCCATCGTCAAGCGGAACTCAGAGAGGCTCAAAAGTCCTGTTCTGAGCGAGAAACAAGTTCAAAGGCAAACTGGCGTTCTGCGGCGAATAAAGTGGACGAGGAGGCTGCACAGATCTTCCGGCGGCTGCGGCGAGAGACCCGGCAATTCGCATTCCGGTAAAACGTGAACGCCTAGTAATATTTTCTTCCGTATTCAGACTGTAATTCGACTTGAAATAAAAGAGTTGGTCCGACGTAGTAATAAAAGCTGTTTGATCGACTCCACACACTATGTTGACATTGATTAACACATTGAATTCATGTTCAGTAATATTCTTTAGGTTCTGTATATCTTAGATCATTCTTCGATTCTCATCCACGATTTTAGTATGTTAGCTATCTTCTATAAGGAAAACTGTATCAAATTTGACGAATTTCGAGACTCTCTATGATTTTTTCGTGGAACTGTAGATTTGTATTCTGTTCCCTTATCTTGAAAGTTTATAGAACTTGGACATATGAGATGTTAACATCTTGACAAGCCTTCTGTCACTTGATAAAACGAAGTCATTTTCTAAAAAAACTATCATTACACTTTTTTGAATATTCTAATAAATACACAAATTCTATGAGTGAAGAAATTCTTCATGAGTAGTCCATTTGTTAAAAATGGTAAAGCGATTAAAATTTTGTGAATTGACTTTTAGTAATTCAAAAGTGCAGAGCTATGCTTGTTATCTTCCGTATTATATCTTAAGGACAGTCCAGAATGTTTGCCCCAATTGTTCTAGCAGCAATCGCAATCAGGATAAACTGCAAGCATTGAAGTGCTCGGACCGCTTCTTGCCTACTAAATTTATTGTTTTATTACTACCATCACATGAACTGCTTTGATTCGTTTCTTTATTCCTGCCGATGTTCAATACCCTCATACCCACCTCCTAGTTTGGCTCTCCAATCTTCTCTGCAAATATATGTGCACTTACGCCCATCACACTAACCATCGTATTTCGTTTACCTTCCGTTCCGAGTCAAAGATTGACCCGGAGTCAATATCCGATTGTTGATTTTTCCCCAAAATGCCGTTGGACTTGGACGTTGGCATGTGGTGCGGTACGATGATATTAAGTAGCTTAGACAGGCATGAAGAAGGATTGTACCCTTAGAGAGTGCGGGGACGTACTAACGAGAATTGTTTCGTTTCCGCAAAGGTACTCCGTTTGAAATGGATTTCTTTGTTTGAAATCTGTTTGCTTAATTGACACCTTTCTTTTTTCGAGCAAACCAGGCGTCGGAATAATTTAAAATACCAATCAAACTTATGCGCAGCATGCCTCGTTCTCCGTTACTGACAGTAGATCTGAGTATTCGTTTTATTTTCGCGTTCGCGCAAGATATTTTGATTTCGTCCTTATACCGTTCAGTCTGTGGTTCACCACTTTAGTGTTCATGAATTTTGTGTCGAGCCGCACTGAAACGAATAGAGAAACGTTCATGAATAATAAAATAAATTTTAAATTGTCTTCCTGCGTAAGTGACTTGGGAAAGCGTCATTCGTACTTCGTCAAACACCTTCGCGGCAAAAAGTGAGGTTAGAATTTGTCACAGCTCACTTGAGTCACATTTCACATGTTGGTTTTTTTTTGTTTTCATTTTGCCACCGATTCGTTTCACTAAATTGAGTCATTCATTTTTCAGCTCTGTCCAACCGTCAACTAATTCGATTGAATAGCTTGTAACAAAATAAACACAAGATGTAATTGAAAGTCAATCAAAGTGTCATCAACCGTGCTCAGCTGTCAAAGAGCCAGAAGAATATCCATGGCAGTGTGAGCTTGCTTCCATTCCATCGTCGTGGCTAGTGATTCAAACATGAGAGCGTGAAGCGTGAAGTATGGATTCCTCTACTTGATTTGAATTTTTCGGCTCTTTGCTTCTGCCGGTTAAAGCGTGCTAGAAACAGGCCGCAACACCGAACCACAGGACGCGAATTGGATTAACTCGTACTTGATGAGCGTGATTTCCTGCAACGTTGCGGTTCGCTGCGGCTGTGAAATTGGAGTTTTTGCCGTCGTATCATTTGCTGCAGATTTTGCCTTCGTGGCTCGTTGATAAATTTGGCTGAATACGGCATGGATTCGGATTGTACAGAAGCCGCGCTTTCTTGTTGGAAATCGAGCAAATAGTTTAGGAATTTAAGAAGCTCGAGTAGCTTGTGCAGCATCTCGAACTCCAACGAAAACAACCCAGTCGATTAGTGGACAAAACATTTGTACATACGCCAATTACGATGTCAACTGTCAATAGAGCTGTGTCGAAAAGCGCGGGCGATATAGTGTCGCCACCCTTCCTGGCGCGTTTAACCTCACCTCATTGCCGACCCAGTTATTGCATTACGCGTCGCTTGCCATGCGGCTACATAAATTATTTTCGCTAAGGCCTTTAGAGTGCAAGATTTGAAAATACGTGACCAGCAGAAACGATTGCATTCTTCGAGTGAACGTAAACTGAACCATGCACGTCGAAAATGTCCAGGTAGAGTTCGAAAAGGGGTTGTTCCTGAACTGCTGCAATAGTGCAGTTGTTGGATGGGAGAGGTAGTTTATCGTTAATAGACCAAACTTCACTACTTGTTCATGTTATTATTAGAAGGTATGCTACAATGATAGTTATTGAACATGTCAGTCTTAATTATCGTATCCATTGTAAAGCATCGTTTCAAGTTAATGTGCGGAGGTTGATCGCAGCGGGAACTATTGTAGCAGATCATGCCCGGAATGCAATCGAGTAACTCATGTTTTGCGTTGAGCAGCGTTGAGAACGTTTGACTCGTTGAATGTGAGCTTGAGGTTAGATACTGTTTTACGCTTGATTATGTATGGTGCGCGTTTAGTTGATCAAATTTAAATTGAAATAGACATGAACCGATCGGACATATCAAAGACTACATTAATTTAGTTCTGAGTTCTGCTTTCGTTTAAGGCAATGTTATTGTACCGATTTTTTATCGTTTTCTTCATCTAGTATATCTAGCTGAGCCATGTATGTTTATTGTCCACCTTAGAAGCACTAGCCTATGCTGGCTGCTTGCGTACTGTTGAAGTATTTTGTATTAAGCCGTAGTATTTTCCAAAATTTCTGGTGGTTCAATTTTCGATTATATTTTTGCAGCAAAAAAGTCGTTAAGTCGTAAATTAGCAAGCCCAAGTCATCGCCAGACGTTTCTAAGTGGTAACTAGATTTCAAAAAGATACGTGAAATTACCAAACAATAATTTTTAGACGACATTCAGGCCTTTGATGTAGTCTATGTTGACAATTAGTAGCATTGGGTTGACTAGAATATTGCAACAAGAATATCATCAGTATTTATTATATTCATAATAACATAAACCACAATGGGTCCTACATACCGTAATGGTTTGCCTATGTTGGCTGGTTTTATGCAAGGCGATACGGTCAAAATTTGGACAATATCAACTTGACGTATTTCTTTCAATTTTGCATTTAAAAACCTGAACACCCCTCATTTTGAAGGTGTGTGTGTGTAGAATGCTCCTATTTTGATTTTGGAATTCACTCTTCAGTTGTCAAAATGCCGTCCAAGTAAGAAGAGCAGCGTATCAAAATTCTTGCTCGCGCATCGCGAAAATCCGAGCTACTCGCACGCAAAGTTGGCAAAATCGCTAAAAGTTGCCAAATCAACCGTTACAAATGTAATTAAAGTGTTTGGGGAACGTTTGTCGACAGCCAGGAAGTCTGGATCGGGGGAAATCGAAAACCGGAAGCCGCTGAGACGACAAAGAGAGTTGCCGGTAGTTTCAAGCGAAACTCTAACCTATCTCTCCGAGATGCCGCAAATAAGCTGAGTGTATCGTCTACAACCGTGCATCGAGCCAAAAAACGAGCCGGACTATCGACTTACAAGAAGGTAGTGACTCCAAATCGCGATGATAAACAAAATACGACGGCCAAAGCGCGGATCCCGAGGCTGTACACGACGATGCTGACGAAGTTTGACTGCGTGGTAATGGACGACGAAACCTACGTCAAAGCCGACTACAAGCAGCTTCCGGGACAGGAGTTTTATACGACAAAAGGAAGGGGAAAGGTAGCAGATATTTTCAAGCACACGAAACTGTCAAAGTTCGCAAAGAAATATCTGGTTTGGCAAGCCATCTGTACCAGTGGCTTGAAAAGCAGCATTTTCATAGCTTCCTGGACCTGTCAGACCAAGAAATTTACGTGAAAGAGTGTTTGAATAAACGTCTGCTGCCTTTCCTGAAGAAACACGGTTGTTCCGTACTGTTTTGGCCGGATCTGGCATCTTGCCATTACGGTAAAAAGCCATGGAGTGGTACGCCGCCAACAACGTGCAGGTGGTTCCCAAGGACAAGAACCCTCCCAACACGCCAGAGCTCCGCCCAATTGAGAAATACTGGGCTATTGTCAAGCGGAACCTAAAGAAGACCAAAAAAACTGCTAAGGACGAGCAGCAGTTCAAGGCAAACTGGCTTTCTGCGGCGAAGAAGGTGGACAAGGTGGCTGTACAAAATCTGATGGCAGGGGTCAAGCGTAAGGCCCGGCAATTCGGATTTGGAAAAGCGGAAGCCTAACTGAATATTTTTCCTGAATTTTATACTAATTGAACTTAAAAAAGAAATTTAATTTTATTTTTTAAATAAACGATTTAACCGATTTACACGCGTTTTCCCTTGACCAAATTTTGACCGTATCACCCTTTAGATATCCATTTTTGCCAAATACTTCTTAACCGTTCCGTCTTCCGTTTAAACTTCTGTCGCTTGAAACATTTCAGCATTTCCTCATTTAATTGCTGGCGTTTCTTCAGCTTCTGTTGCTTCTTCAAAGAGCCCGACTTAGCAGAGCAGCCTTTGAAATTAGATGTGTGGGTTTTTGCACAGTTCTCACATTTACCGTTGCTTCAACTGTTGGAAGCTGGACCTTAACTGGCAAATTGCACTCGAACTTATGATGTTCTATGCCTCACTTAACGACCCACGCTTTATATCGCTATTGCATTCACAATGTTGTGAAACTTTAAAAGAAATATGTTGCATTCTAAATTTTTGTACGCAAAATTTAATCAATTTTCTCAATATTGAATTGCATTATGTTTGATGTGATGATTATGTGGTTTGATTGCATTTTGTTTTCTCTCTTTGTTTTTGTTGATATTTGCCCATTCATCACTTATAATTATTTGACCTTTTGTCCCTTTCTAGTCTATCTTATCTTTTGTCCGTTTGACCTTTTGACCCTTCGACACTTTGTATTTTTGATCTTTTGTCAATCTATCTATATACATAAAAATGAATTTCTGTCTGTCTATCTGTCTGTCTGATCCTTATGACTCGGAAACTACAGAACCGATCGGCATGAAAATGTGTATGCAGGGGTTTTTGGGTCCGGGAAAGGTTCCTATGATGGTTTTAAATCCCTCTCCTCTGTGTAAGATGGGGCTCCCATACAAATGAAACACAAATTTGTGCATAACTCGAGAACTAATCGAGTAAATGGAACCAAATTTGACACGTGGAGTTTTTTGGCTTCATTTCTCTGTCCTAGTTTTCCAAATTCGTTTGAACAAGTTCAGAACAACCTTGCCATTAATTTGCAGGATTTTCTTGACAATTGCCTAGTAACGCTCAATTGGGCGGAGCTGCGGACTGTTTGGTGGTTTGATGTCCTTTTCACCTACTCGATTTGGTTGTCCTCTAACCAAATCCGGCCAGAACAGTGGTAGAGTTGTGTGCTGCTTGTATAACGGCAAAAGCCTTCTATGGGTACTCTTTCCGGAATACTTTTATAGCCCCTTTCGTGAAAAAATTGGATAAACGTAAACCGCAACTGCAAATCGCCTGCCAAACAAGCACCTTTTGTCCGAATTTCTCAACCTGAACTAACTTCTCCGACTCAGACACATCCTTGCCAATAATGACCTTCGTGTAATATTGCGCGCCAGGAAAAGGTTCTGGATCTTCCTTAACGTAAATTTTGTCATCCATTAATATACACTGATCGTCGTTCTCCAAAATTCGATCATAGAACTTCCGCGATATTTTTCTGGCATTTTATTTCTGTTTGGAACGTTTTATCGCCGCTTGATTCGTTTGATCAATTCATACTAAGTTCCTGCCTTTTTGGTCAAATCACGCATAGAAATTGTTTTGTTCTTATTGATCAATTTCACAACGTATTTGTCCAATTTGGGGTCACTGTCGGTAAGCGTATTGTGCGTTCCAAATTTCTCAATTATTGCTTTGTGCTTCTCTGGTGCTTCGCAGGTGCTTCTCCTACTTGTTTTTCAATTCGATTAAATGTCACACCTTTCACAGTACACCAGGTGTGCAAGATTTCCTTACGCACTCCAATTTGAATTCGTGACAACATACAGTATAAAGTTTGCGCCGTCTACTGAAACTTGACATGTCAAGAAATCAAATGAAACGTCAAGTCGACTTTCTCTTTGCGTTCCTACGGCTACGTTAAAACATGTTGAAGTCTTTTCAACACACATAACGGTAATCTGAAGTGTTATCATGGTTCAATGCGTCAAAAACATCAGCAAATCGTTTAATAGACAAACTGTTAACGAAAGAAAAAGTCGACGAAGAGAATCTCTCAATGTTATTTTGAACCTAATGCATTGTTCATCTTGAAATGTTTCAAACTTCTTTTCGTTTACTCCCTTACGCGTCATAAATAAATATCTAATTTCGGTTTTCTTGGGCAGCAGGACACAGTCATGTACTATTTTCAATCCGAGGTTCAGTCAAGATAATAGTTTATTCAACTGCTCGTCGCTGCGTATGGCCGCTTGCAAGGTGCGTGGAATAATTCAGGTGTTCTAAAGTGTGTTTCGATCAAAATTTGGTCGACTTAAACTTGACGCATTTCTTTTCATCGTGCAAAATTTTGTACGCCCCTTATTTTGAAGATGTGTGCCTGTAGCACAATGCCTCTATTTTGATTTTGAGATTAGCACTTCAGTTATCAAAATGTCGCCGAAGTAAGCGAAGCAACGCATCAAAATTTTGCACGTACATGGTGAAAATCCAAACTATTCGAAATTGTTGAATGTGGCTAAGTCAAGTGTTACCAACTTATTGAAATTGTTCGTTGAACGTTTTTCGACAACCAGGAAAGCTGGATTGGGGGGAAATCGAAAGCCGGAGGCCACAGCGACGACAAAAAGAGTTGCCCGCTGGTTTGAGCGGAACTCTAACCTCTCCGTCCGAGATGTCGCAAAGAAGCTGGGAGTGGCGCCTTCAACCGTGGTTAGAGCTAAAAAACGAGCTGGACTGTCGACTTACAAGAAAGTGGTGACTCCAAATCGCGACGATAAATAAAACACGTCAGCCGAAGCACGATCGCGAAAGTTGTACACGACGATGCTGACAAAATTTGATTGCGTTGTACAGGCCGATGAAACTTACGTCAGGGCAGACTTTAAACAGCTTCATGGACAGGAATTTTACACGGCAACTGAACGCCGAAAGGTGGCAGATATTTTCAAGCACATTAAACTGTCAAAGTTAGTGAACAAATATCTGGTGTGGCAGGCCATCTGTACCTGTGGCTTGAAGTGCAACGTTTACATTGCGACTGGAACCGTCAACCAGGAAATTTATCTGAGCGATAGCCTACAAAACCGTCTACTGCCTTTCCTGAAGCGACACAATTGTTCCTTTCTATTTTGGCTGGATTTGGCATCTTGCCATTACGGAAAAGGCCATGGACTGGTATGCTGCCAACAACGTTCAAGTGGTGTTCAAGGATAAGAACCCTCCCAACACGCCAGAGCTCCGTCTAATCGAACAATATTGGGCCATCGTCAAGAGGAACCTTAAGAAGACTCAAAAAGCTGTTGTGAGCGAAAAACAGTTCAAGGCAAACTGGCGTTCTGCGGCGAATAAAGTGGACAAGGAGACTGTACAAAATCTTAAGGCAGGTATTTATCGAAAGACCCGGCAATTCGCATTCGGAAAAATGGAAGCTTAACTGTATATCTCTCCTGTATTCTGTATTAACTGAACTTGAAAAAGAAAGAGAATTTGACTTATTAATAAAAACTTAATAATTACTGTTTGACCAAATTTTGATCGGACCCTTTAGAAGGGTTTTAGATCCGGTTTGTTGGAGATATCTGTATAAAGTAGTTTTAAGTTCAAGTGAATTCGATTTCCCATCCGACCCAACGCTACCCTTTTCATTTGACTCTGCTAAAATAGAATAGAGAGCAAGAGAGTCTTTCGCACGACCGATACCGATACGATAGCCGATGGTCAATCATCTTCGCTGTGGAAAGAAGCAATAGAAAATGTAAATAAATCAGTACAAAATCATACGTTGAAGTGGACAGTTCTACGATCGTTCGTTCTTTGGCTAATTGATGACAAATTCTTCTAATTGTTCAGCAAAATCCTATCCTCTACTTTGCGCGTTCTGTTTGTCGTTTCGTGTGAACAGCAAAGTACCCACACGGGTTTCAGTGTATTTTAGGTTGCTTGTTTCGTGGAAACCTAAATCGCGGGCAACCTTTCAGGGCTAATAAATTAGCGAAGAAAGTCTTCGATTGAGTGGTGAGGCGTATCGCCAACACGGTTCTTAACCTATTATTAGTACAAGTAACCAATGGCTCGTTTTAACAGGTCTACATAAAACATACTTTTTGTGTGATACAGATGAACTCCAAATTTATTTTTCCTTCTATATGTGTTGTGTAGGGTGCTTGATCTAATTCCCGTGCTACTAAGAGCAACTCGCAATTATCCGTCGAAAACAATCAGATTTGAACAAACGCGGCAAATTTTCTACAGAATGCGTCAGAAATTAATGATATTCAATTAACATTCTTATTTTCATTCGAGTTCGGTTATCAATTTTAAACATAGCCTGTACTAACATAAAATGACCGTTAAACATTGCGCTTCATTTTCACTGAATATGTCTGCCATTTGCATTTATAACCGCTTCCAGACGACAGCTGAAGCTTTTGCAGACCTTGACAATATAGTCAGATGACACTTCTCTCCAATTCTTTATTATGGACTTCCGTAGAGAGCTCAAATTCGAGTGAGATTGTTCACATTCACATGCCTCAACGTTTGCCCATACACTGCAATCCAAACTATTTGAATCAACCGAGCTAGGTGGCCACTACTCTGTGGACCAGAAATGGGGCAACCACATTTGCGTCTTGCTGGAACACGATATTCGCATCCTTGCCGTAGGTAGATGTAACACAAAGCAAAACGTGATTCTTAAGAATTCTTAAGGACATATCTGTGTGCACTTGCAGACCTTGGATATAAACGGGGTCAATTTTTTGCCAATTTAAACATTATCAGGCATGCTCGATGCTAGGTCCTAAATTTGATTTTGATCTGCTCAGGTACATCAGGAGCTTTCTTTGAACTTATAAACGGGTTTGCACAACTATTGGACACGCTGTTCACAGTAAACCGCTTCTCGTTCGTGAACATAATGACGATGAACCTGTTCTTCAGTTCACTAAGCAGTTTCTTACTTCGTTCTACTCTAGCTGCTTTAATTCTGTCAGTAATCAGGTGTCTTTTAACTCAAGCCCTGGATTTTCCTTTCAAATCATATTTCACCCCTCTTCTTACCGTTGCTTCTGATACATTAGCCTGCTTTTTCAGGTTTTTCATGCTCCAAACGGGATTACGAGTTACTTTCATCTTAATTGACTGTATCAACGCAGGCATTTTCAAAGATCGCTTCCGAAAATTGATGCCTTGATTCGAAATACAGTAGCTCTTGAACATTGAAGAGCCATGGTATCCGAAACTGACTTCTGGGCGTCAAATAATCTGAAGATTTCACTCTTGTCGTACATTTTCACAAAATCTTCCTCAATCCCAACAAATTCAAATTCACCAATCTGTTTGCAAACAATAACTGACACCTGGAGCAAAATTGTGTAAAACTAGGCTGAACGGCATGAATGGTAAGATAGTATTAGTGAGGGTCTCATAATTTTGTGACGCATTCTGTTTAACAGATGACTGTATACCGAATATATTCAGCATTAAATAAGAACCATTGGATTCGACAGCAAGAAATCAATTATTGAAATGGATAATTTTTCATTTTTAAATTTCAAATATATAAGTTAAGCTTTAATTATAAAGTATTCGATAACGCAAAGTTCATTATTCACACTCAGGTGAGGAATATTCGGTTGTAGTTTTTCGCTAAATGTTTCAAATACTTTGAACAGAAATTGGAATAATCGCAAATTCCAGAAATTGGAATAATCGTAAATTATAAATACTATAATTTAGTAGAGTGGCTGTTACTGGCATGCTAAAGTAGTAACTTTGCTTATAATTAAATATCAATCTTTCTCAATTCATACATTCTGAAAGTTATTCATACTTCTAAAAGTTGAAAATGGAAAATGTTTGAATCATAACTTTTGTTGATACTTTTTCAACTTTTGAATAATTTTTCACAACCCAGTTGTGCACAACCGCCAAAATCGCTTTCTGCCCCCCAGTTCCCTTTCCTACGAGTGGATCGGTTCTGCCACCATAAGCATACTAGCGTCCCTTTTCCTTCACTATGATGCATCACCGCGGCGGCGTCGACGACGTAAACGGCGCTGGTTAGGAGCAAACTGCACTGCAAACCACCGATTAGTCTCGTCTATGATCGCGATCTCGTCGGTACCTCAACACGTTCGTTTACTGGATCTTCCAACGGCGCGCGTAAATACCGGACAGTTTTCGATGTACGTCAAATGTGCCTTCCCGACGATGCCGATCCATGGGGTTAGGAGCTGGTTGACGAAAGTGACGTGATCCAATTAGTTAATTAGAATTGATTAAGTGGAGAGTGCTTTTCCGGATTATGCTTCTGACTTGGGGAATCTCGGTTTACATAAGCTGCAGCTCAACTCAACGGGCGGGCGGTGGTTAGCGTGTTTGACTAGATGTCACACTGTGTCATGAAGTGGTGTGCTTGTGTTTTTTTTTTGGTTGGCGTAGAAACCGGAGGGGTGTGACATATGTGGTCTCTTGCGATCGGATGAAGCACGGCGGGGATCGGCCTAGAGCAGTGCTCTGTTTGTTTGCATTGCCTCTAAGTGATATTTGTTTATTGGTCGGAAAATTACATCGTGCTTAGAGTCCTTGGGGCAGAGTGAGCTAATGAGTGGTGGGTACCGAGATGAGTTTGTTCACGGAAGGGAAATAATGTAAGAGTTTGTGTTGTTCTTGTCCGGTCTAATTATCAATTTGTCAACAAACCCGTGAGTAATCCATGCTGGAAGAGTGAACAGTGAGATCAATGTAGTTTGTGTTTGTTGTTTGATAAGTTTGTGTTGATCTGCTGACAAGAATGAGAAGATTGTTTTAAGTCAGCTGTTTTGTAGGAATATAAAATTTCACGCCTGCGTAATGGTCCCGGGTGGAAACATTTGTTACAATAACAAAAATGCGGTCTCTCGTATACATTTTACATTATTACACATTTGGTCGTCTAGGAAAGTTCATTCAAATATAACAACAATTCAACCATCGCAACGGTTTTAAATGTTTACCAATTTTTGAGTAATTCTCGAGTACTTTTCCTAACAGACATATCTGATTTTGTAAACAAAAAGAGGTTAAGTAAGACTCAAACGTTAAATTCTTGAAACCCTTAACACTTTGAATCAAACAAGGGCCACCGACACAAAAAAAATAACATTTCCCCAACATGATGGAGTTGTTACTTTCGGTAGGGGAGCTGAGAGTTTGAAAAAAAAAATACGTTTGAATCTTACTTCTACTCGTTGTTTACAAAATCAGATACGTCTTTTTGAAAAGATACTCGACATTTCATAATAATGCCTAGAAACCAAATGTAAACAATGACCTAAAACGTCGATTTCCCAATAATTTCAAAATACTCTCGGAATTGAAAACAGCAACAGGTAGAAGAATGTTTGTTATTCCATATGGATATCGTAAAAAACTCGTGAGAGAACAACGTTAAAAGCCATTAGGCTTGTGGACCACAATCTAGCATTAATCGAGAAAAATATGAAAATGGCCAATACTGTGACGAATTGAAGTGAAACAATATAGGGTGCAAGTCCCTTGAATCAGCCTACCAGGCAGAGGTCGATTACAATTTAAACTAAAAGTTATAAAGAAATTGAGCTGGAAAATATATTCAACTAGTTATAAATTCGCTTAGGGATGCTTATTATGGCGTTTACTGTTCTAAACTAAGGAAAGTCAACCAGCTCACTTTATCAAGCAGAAAAATTTCGACTGGGCTGGATGTAATATGAGTCTATGAGCACCATATTGGGTCTATTTGTGGATGCAACTTTGTCTCATCATGAAGAATTGTTATTCAAGTTTATTTCTATTATCTCTTTAGGTACTCCACATAAAGCTATTTTCGCTATAAATACAATGAAACTACTTTATCACACTTATATGATTTTCACATATGATCCAATATGATCCAACACATCCCAGTGATTTCTCGTGGATGGGCATGCGTGTTCTTGGCCACCAACAAAGCGAGTATCACGTCAACATATTTCTACCCATTCCCTACTTGACCTGCATTCCGGCGGAGCCGACGCCGATATTGTTTGGGAATTGGGATCACCAGTTTTTACAGATTGAGGATGTATGCTAGTCCCAAGCATCATCTTTTGATTATCTGTGTAATAACTGCTGATCTGGCAATAACGGACTAGCAACCTCGGGTGATTAATCATGCTCATGCTTATATGATTTTCACATTTAATGAATCGGCCATCTTATTTCAAAATATTAAAGTTCCTACTATATAGATATTCCTACTTAGGTTCTGGTTTAGATAAGCCTTTTTTTTTTAATATACAAACATATAATCATACATTTCCATTAAATAATCAATCAAAACCAAAAATTTTCAATACTATACAATAAGCCACAGTTCGGAACACTGGGTAAAATGTGTCCCTAAAATTGGGTCTCCGGTTTTCTTGTGAAATCATTCTTCATATTTCTGTTGAATTGTGAATTTATAACGTGTGACTAGTTTCTGTACATATATCTAGGATGCATCATTAATCATATTGGTTCTATTTAGCCAAATTAACGTCATTTGACGATTATGAAGACTACTTTTTCAGCTTAGCCAGTGAAACCACGGTTGATAAAAAGTTAATGAAATTGAAAATATTAATCAAGTATATAACTATAAATTTATGAATAATGTCTCAACTCCTTCAAAATAAATCCATGATCATCATGCCAACATGAATTTGTCAATTATCGCTCGATTTATGACAAATTTGATACATAGGCCGAATTAAGAAGCTAGGCCAACATCACATCCCGCTTTCATAGGTAAAACTCGATTATCCGAGATTATCGGAGAAACGATACGATTGCGATGTCGTTCGTCGTTATGACGTGAGTCTCTGTGAAGATGTGTTCTGCAACATGCCATGCCATGTTTTTAATTTTTGTTGATGATAGCTTGAATTGTCATCTTTTCGTAACCATTGAGTCTAGCAGTTTCGAAGATTTATGCTTATTCTTTGGCTTTTCGGGTATCATTGAGAAGTCATCATCCGGTGGATCATGTGGTTGAAGGTGCCCATTTTATGCTGAAAAAAGAGGTTTGAAGTGTAAGGGATGACTCTTTGGGTGTTTGTTGGTTTTCTGAAGATTTCAAACTCTAAAGGAGATGATGACAATGATTCTCTAACTACCAGAAGGTCGAGGAATGCAAGTTTCCCATCCTTTTCTATTTCATGAGTGAACTTAATGTCTTTGTTAAGATTTTTGATTTCTTAAGGGGAGATCTTCTTGTTTCACTACGGTAAAGATGTCGTCGACGTATCTCCACCAACGAGTTGGAAGTAATCCTTTCTCTTTTAGAATTGTTTCTAGATTTGTCATAAACAGTTCATCGAGGAGGGGATAGTGGGTTTCCCATGGGGGCTCCTTTTAGTTGTTTATAAAACGAACATCTGAACGTGAAGTAGTTCTCTTCCATGAGAAGTCCAGTCAGCTTAAGATACATCCGCACCTTTTGCATCCATTATGTATCATCTCCTTGTTTTAAAAACCAGTGTTCTAGAAGGTTAATCGCGTCCTTGATTTATACACAAGGGAAAAGGAAGATCTTATTTCGTTTCCGTGTTTGTTGACTTTTTGGAGGCTTTTAATTCTGGGAAAGATGGGGTTTGGTTCACGAAGACGATCTGCTGCATCTTCTTGTACTGATTCATACTCCTTTAGTGTTTTATCCACTCCTTTCATCATGTATGGTAGGGGGTCTACTCGAAGCTGCCGGTAAGGTCCATTACTGATCTTTGAAGCCATAGTAGTCCTCCTTATCCATGATAACGACTCTGTTGCCTTTGTCTGCTTTTCGGCAAAAACAGACTTTGACTTCAGTTCCTTAACGATACGAATTTCCTTCTCGTTGTTGTGTCTTTGTTTCTATTCGTCCTTAATAATGTTTGAAGTGATAGTCCTGGCTGTGTTTGGTAAAGGTGTCGGAAGTGTGTGTGTAATTGGTGTGCCAACGCCGGGCTTGGTTGTAACCGCGTATCCTAATCCCTTGTTAAGATGAGTCAGTGGTACTTCCGTGAATGCGGTCGTCGATCGGTTGACAACCAATCCTTCAATGGAGTGGACCACCGACAGCGTAGTCATGGTGAGTGTAAGTGTGGCCTGCTCCTTGGTGTGATCCGTTGTCCGTGTCTGTTGGGATTCTATTCTCAGCCTGTTGAGTTTTACATCCAAACACATATTCGTTTCGCATTCCTCCAATACCTTGGCTCGGGATAAGAACTGGAATTTTACGGGATACTCATTGGATAACTTCAGGTGCAGAGATTAGCACTCCAAAGTCTTCCGGTCCAGTTTGTTGAATAATCGTTTGATGATGTTCTTGGAAAATGGACCTGACGATGTTGGTAGGGGTGGATGTCCTTATCATAATCTAATGACTTATTGGCATAACCTTATATTTTAAGCATTTCTTTAAAAATGCTACATCTTTGCTGAATGTGGTGATGGTATTTTCGAACATAAATTAATAAACATTTACACCTTGTCCAATATATTCTCATACACTCTTTCCTTGCATTGGTGTCGTGCAACTACTCAACATGCTTCACGTATGTGTTGGTGTAGTTTTGCACTATGTTTATACAAACGCTTTTAGGTTATGTCCGATTGTTTTCATTCGGTGTTTATCTTTTACCAGCGATGAAGGAGTTTCGTGCTGTGGTGATAAAAAAGTTTTTGAAAGGTGAGCGCCGGGCGCTATTTTCAGAAATTTGAAAAACCTCGGAGTAAAGCGGGATTTTGTGTACCGAACCATCCGAAGGTACCGTGACACCTGCTCGTTGGATGACCGGAAGAGATCCGGTCGTACTCGTACGGTGCGGACTGCACGAGTTGTTAAAGTGGTCAGGGAACGGATTAGACGAAAATCACAGCGCTCTGTACGTAAAATGGCCGCAGATCTGAATGTTTCGAGATCGTCAATGCACAATATACTGCAAAATGATCTCGGATTCCAAGCTTTCAAGAAACGTAAGGTTCACGGAGTTTCGGAACCTTCCTAGCGGAAACGATTCGAAAGAGCAAGTCTGCTTTCGTCGCGGAACGGTGGGGGAGAATTTATCGTTTCCGACGAAAAGCTATTCATCTTGCAACAACCCCACGATGTCCAGAACGACAGATTGTGGGCTCTCTCTTCGAGAGCTGTTCCATAAAGTGATAGGAATATTCCACGGATCGAAAGAGCTACGTCAGCATACTGCAAATCTCGTTCAGTGCTGGTGCCTAGAAAATTTGACCGACATTTTGGACAAGAATGAATGGCACTCCACAGTTCACTCAGATCTGAATCCGCCGGTTATTCGTACTGGTCATACATGCTGGCAAGGTAAATGACCACAGGGCGTCTAATATGAACCAATTCAAAACCGTAATCAAACGAATTTGGGACGAAATGCCGATGGAAGTCGTGCGTGCCGCCTGTGACGGTTTCGAAAAATGTCTGGAGCTCGTCAAAAAGGTTAAAGGAGGTGTTATTCCAAAACATATGCTGTAGTTGATCAGTATTATATTGCAATATAATGGGTAAAGTTATCAATAAAATCTAGATTATCGCTTTGAAATAAATAGAGTTTTATTTGGTATGAGAATATATTGAACACGGTGTATATGTACAGTATCAAGGCAAAAGACCGTTCACTAAGTACGTAAGCATTTACTGGGGATGGGGGTTTGCAAATTTTGTACAGGTCGTACAATTTATTGAAATTTGTTTTTTGAGATAATCTTACAATGTGGGTAGGAGGAGTAAAATCCAGAAATATTCCTGAATTAGTGGACGGCCTCCAAGGTATGTCGTAATGTAAATGTCAGTATTCTGGGAATTGACGTTTTTCTCAAGGGTATTTCCACGCAATTTTCGCAACAAAAATTGTCTCTCCAATGGCAATCTGTTTTCCTCCGCCCAAGAGGTTTCAATTCGTCGTCCATGACATGGAATTCAACGCCCTCTTTCTGCACGGTGATATCTTGTTTCGTTTCACTTAACACCAGGATTTCCATGATTTAGCAAGGAAAAAAGCCAGCATTCAGCTGTCCAAGTAATCCTCAAACAGCCGCTGTGTCATCCAAGCATGTGTAGTTGACGCAAAGTACACGGGTAACTCATGAACGTTTTTCAAAGCCCTTGTTCGCATTGCCTTACCAATAATCATAAGTTCGTATGAACCATTAGCATTACTGCAAGGCATATACGTCATTTGCTCCTTGGTCCCCCGTTCTGTTTGGTGCTGACGATTCATCCTTTGCGACGACTGTGAATAAATGTGAAAAAGAGATTTATTTGTAAGACAGGAATGTTTCTCACTTAAGGATGTGAATCAAATATCTGTGTGATATCTTGAAGCCAAAAGTTATTCAAACTTAACGCTTAGAAATTATGAACTTTACATGAGACGTAATTTGTAAAAAGTAGGAAACGTAAAGATTGATATCGTGTAAAATGCCTTGAATTTTCATAAAACATCCATGAGAAGTGAAAATGATTTTATCCCAGTATAATGGTGATGTTTTCTTTCCCGGTTTTCATGGTTACCGTCACTTCAATGCCAACTTAATTTTATTTGCTGCAATGAATGAAGTCGAGTCTAAGTGCGGGCTACAAATCTGCCGTCACTGTTGTTTTGATTATCATTCGGTAAGCATAAATTTCATTAGACGAAATCTGAATATCATCTCTTGCGATGATTGTTTATTATTAAGTGATTTTGAATCGTAATACGAGACATGTGGAACAACCAGGGCCGGCATCACCGTTTCCATAAGAATAGATACAAGCAATGTTGAGCAAGAATACCCATGGACTGGGCTGCTCTTGCATATTTTTTGATCCCAACGGGTAATTGATATTTATTTTGGTTTATTGAATTTCATTTCTGACATTTCGAAATTCATATTGAAAATGCACCTGTTTGGATAAATTAATATCAAAACATTTTCAAAATCGAACGTTAATTCTTCTGGTTACGTTTGTTGACTTAAGTCGAGTTATTAGTACGAGACACTGAAGAAGTCTGCACATTGTAGACGAAATACGCGTATCTGTCGAAGATAAGCAAAGGTAGTTGGAATTAAATGGAAGATACTAATTTTTCTTCTAATTTCTAGATATAGAAATGATTAACTAAAATATTAAAACCAGAAAATGGTGTTTTTTTTGTTTATTGAACACTGGAACGAGAAC
>JASCZW010016072.1:0-19282 GCA_034211315.2 Aedes japonicus | reverse complement strand
TATGCAGCCATTAAAAAGAACAAGTTATCAATTATTGCGAAATGATGGCGGTTTCTGACTGCGTCCATACTCTGTGGCAGTCTTTATGTGGCCTCCATGAAAAGAGTATGCTTTTTTATTCAATTCAGCATTGCTGTAATTTTATTTCATCAACAATCATTGCATACTTCAATGCCTAATTAGCGTGTGAGGTAATCAAAAAATCGAAAATCGAAAAAAAATGAAAAAAATTATGAGAAAAAAAATCAAAAGTTGCAAAATACATGTGTGAAAGTAATCTTCAACTGTCTCCCATTTTTGAGGCACTTTCACATTTTACCTATTTCCAATTTCCAGCACCAAATCGTCTCCATCCTGAGGTTGTGCGATTTTCAAACAATCAGGGTTGCACGCAATACATTGCACAGTTCTTATTTCCATCACTACAGGTTTTATTTTACAACTACTGCAAATCAATAACTTAGGAACGGAGCAGGCTCTAACTTGGGTCTTAAATGCATCTTAAATCACTTTCCATTTTAACTTAATTAACTCCCCAGCGGATTGAAAGTAATAACGAATGACATTTGCTTCAAAAACAAGTTGATATGTCATGGAACGTAAATAAATACATAATCTAAATATGTCAACCATTTTTCATATGTAAGCACGTTCTGGCTCCTGGTATTTTTTTTTCCTGTATTATAATTAATGAAGTTTTAATTTGTCAAACATTTGCCATAAGTAACAAACGTTATCACAATATAGATAATACGTCTTGTTTTTGTGAATCCTTTAAACGGAATAAAGTTCAAAGGGAATTTCACTTTGCATTTAATTGTCGTTTTCTTTCAGTATTCTTAGTAAGTGTGTTTTTGTGTGAGCTATTTGGTGTGGGAATAAAAAAAAAAAAAAAACTACAAGATATAGCCCCATTGGGTTGTACGAAATGATGACGTAGGACTACGCAACTCAATTTTAGTTATTCAGATTGTACAATGCAATATTTCTTGAACTAATCCATTCAGGCCTAACATTTTCGAAGCGTAAATTGGTGCTCAATAACATAGAAATGACTGAAAAAAGTAGAATTTTTTTTTTCGAGGTCGTCCAAACTGTCCTGGAGTTCGGAACTTAAGGTCTACAGTTGTAACAGCTTTACAATGTTATAATATATAATCAAACATATTCAATGAAGGGCATTCATTGGAAGACCAACAGACATTATGAGACAATCTTGGGATGTTTATGCCAAGAAAACGAACTTCATTTTGTATAGCCCATAAAGCTGCTGTTACAACACCACACCTTATGTTTTGAATGACATTAAACGAACAAGATTATCCTATGATGCATGTGAATATTTTAGAATATTCACTCAATATCGTTAAATACGTGGCGATACTTTCTATAGCCCAACAAGCTATAGTTACTACTGTAAACCTTTAGTTCTGAACTCGAATGAACAGTTTTGATGACCTTGAACAACACTAAATAATTAAGTAATGACAGTTGACCTTTCCAAAGAAGGTTCATTAAATATGTTTGAATACATATCATAATCTTATAACGGGTGTCCACTAAATAATGAGAACGAAAAGAATGGGTCAGGAAAAAAATACCAGTGAAGTTTTGTTCAAACTGATTTATTTTATTAAAAGGGTCAACTTAAATCTTCAAACTAAGTTTAGTGAATATTGTCATATGGTCCGTGGTCCGCCGTGCGGCGCAGCTTAGTCGTTATGCTGGAACATGACCGTTGGACGGCAGCCACATCGATTTTTCGGATGCAGCTTTTGATCCTGTTGGTAAGTTGCTTGGTGTTCTTGGCCTTCCAATTATCCTTGTATACCATGGAGCTCAAAAGACCGAAGAAATCCTCGATAGGACGGCACTGTGGCAAATTTGTCGGATTCCGGTCTTTTGGGACATATGGTATATTTGGCTCTCCAAAAGCGTAAACGTTTTTTTTGCGTAGTGCGATGATGCCTTGTCCGGCCAAAACACGTATTTGCCATCCGAGTGATGTTGTTTAAGAAATGGGATGAGTATTTTCTGCAAACACTCTCTTTGGTACACCTCCTGGTTGATGGCCAAACCGCTTGGTTTGAACCACGGCTTCGAAATACCCTTATCGGATATTACGATGTATAACATAACCTTCGATTCAAATTTGTGCTTGAACTTATACATTACTTTTGGAGGAGTAGTAGATTTGTCCTTAGTGTAGAATCGGTCGTTTCCCGGTATCTGAGACTTCGAAAGAGGAAAGTAGCTTTCGTCGTCCAGAACGAAAGATTTTCCGCCGTAATTCCGAGTCATCCAGCGGCATTGGGATTTCACGGTTTGAATCTGCTCATCTGTGTACTCTGGGGATCTGGTTTTCTTTCTACACACTATTCCTTCTTTCTTTAGCGTCTTGCAGATGAGTGACTTCGAACAATGGAACTTTTGGGCTGCTTCCCGTTGACTTACCGAATCCTTGTTGTTGAACATGCTGCGCAGCGAGCGGAGCGTTTTCTCATTCATTATTTTCGCTGGACGGCCGCAACCTTTCTTCCGGGTTACTCTCATGCATGCCAGGATACGGTATACGGTGGATACCGGAACTTTTTCACGACAAAAATGGTCCACCGTGTATTTTTTCCACGATCTTCGTTCGCTTGAAAGAATTGTACAACGCGCGCGCGCAGTTCTTCCTGTTTCGACGGCATGCTGAACACGACTGAACATGTTAGAGTGAAATAAGAGTGTATGAAAATTTTCTGGAGAGTGCAACAATTCATTCATCTAAAGTGACATTTCTATGCGGCCGTTTTTGTTCTGATGGAAAAGTATTGAAATCATTCTCATTTTTTAGTGGACACCCGTTATAATCCTAAAAGATACTGTTTTAACTGTAGATCTGAAGTTTTTAACTTAAGTGCATTTTGGATTACTTAAACCATCCCAGAAAAATACAAACATATTTAACGTTTATCATCAAAAATTTAAAAATTCGTATGTGTACAATATTCTTAAACTACGCTTTATACTACTAACAAGGCATTTATTTTTTTTCCTGAACTTCTTCAAATTCAGGATGTTCTATGTTGTCGATTAGGTCTTAAACCCGATTTTTTTAAATATTTCCCAGATTGAAGAATTGATGTAAAACAAATTTGGTACACTTTTATTCAGTCTGCTATTTTATACAGCCATCTTCCTTTTGGTAATCCCTTAGGTCTGTAGGGGTTAATTTAATTTTTAAGGCGAGGCTTAACATTTATGAACTTTCCAATAGTATGTTGCCCAAAATCAACATTTTTTTCTTAATGCAGTGATGCGCAGAAATGTTTCCGGTCGATCGGTGCAAAAGTTTTGAAATTAGGTTGAGAAACGACTGCCGTTCATTTACAAACAATCTCCCACTTAGTGGCAGAGATTCTATGCAAGAAGTTTCATTGCATTTCTTCGATGATTTATATGTTATCACTATATGCAAACATGTTTAGTCCTGGAGATTGGAGATGGCAGCTCTGTTGAAAACCAACAATCCATTTAAAAAATGCCAATACACGTACATTCTGATGAAATCTTCATATTCAATTAGTCTTGCATGAGAATCTTCACATAACAAGGAGCTATGTGAAGAATTTTAACACCTGACTGATTCCACGCCAAATCGGTCGGTCACCAAACTCAACTATCTTCGATTTTGATGAAACTTGGTACACGTCTTCGGTATGTTGAAAAAAAATCCACTGGTGTTAAGATTATTTGGATTCAAGAGTAACTTTGAGATGGGTGTGTGTTTTTTCCAACATTTTACTTGAAAAATCGTAGTTCATAAACCATTACATTTAGAGAAAAACTTTATGTGGCGGAGTTGTAGAGAACTAAAAAGGCTTTGTAAAAAAATGTACACTGAAAAAAAAATTTTTTTCATAAAGAAAATCGAAAATAAATACTAAAAATCAAATATAAAAAAAACATATTTTTAATATTTTTCAAATTTGTTTTGTGGAAATTTTAAAAAAAGACACGTTTTGAAAAAACTCTAGATGGACGCTCTATAATAAAAAGTTTTCTGAAGAGCGAACTTTGGTGCATATTTCAAATTTTGGTTATTCATTATAAATGAAAATTAATTATACAATATGATTTGGAGATCATTAAAAACAATAATGATTATAATGATAAATCACCTGAACGCAACCGTTTTCGAGATTTTTCGGATTTTATTTCAATAGAATGAAAAACCATAAGAAAATTCGCTCTTTTCTTAAGTTAATCGAGATTTCCACCAGAAATGATAAATTTTCCAAGATCTTCATATTATAACGTTCACATTACTCTAATGTCCTCTTTTCTTTTGATATCAGGATGATAAGAAGACTCATTTGAAAAGAACAAGATAAATAGCACTATTGTTTTAATATTGCAATCAATATATTTATAATTGTTTTATGGCTGTATCGGTCGGGCCGCTCAGAGAATGAAGGGAGCGAATTTGCTAAAGCGATGAAAGTAACAGCGAGATAGATGTCGCAGGGGCGACAAGTGTGAAATGGACAGATGATGAAATTATGCGGAGGGTCATATAGAAGAAGCATATTAATCGAACTGCTGACTATTTTGCCAAGCTCCAACGATGTTAGAGGTCGGGTGTAGTGTGTGAAAACTACACTTCGAACAGTTCGGTGATGTAGCGATGAAAGTAACACATATTGTTTAAGGTAGGTAGACAAATAGCAGCTATAACGTATGTCAGGTATATCTTCTCATAAAAAACAGCTAATGTACGCTGCCTGTAAACAACCAGAGATGTTTTATACCTGCATTTCCAAAGGTACCACAGCCAATATATATGCTCATACATAGTCGCATTCATCAGTAAAATCTATCTGAGTGAACTGAAAATGGAGTTTAACATGAAGAAGTGTTGTATGCCGTTTCCCACTAAACGGTGCTCAAAAACCTTCGTAAATTAACCGAACAAAATGTCAAAAACTCAAGTTTATGGGCAAAACACATTTGGACACTTCTTTGATGATTTGTGATAATTGTCGTTTGCATTTAAATAGAACGGAACAATCCCATGCTGCAATTTCGGAGCCTAGTGAGAAACCATCAATTACTAACATTATGGATCCACAACCATCTACATCACGGCAAGTAGACTTGTATGGTCTCGAGGAAACGCCATCGGCAATATCATTAATGTCAGTGCCATCTGATAGCAGTGTGCAAGATTATTCAAGGTGCCATAATATTGACCTATTTAACAAGGGCGTAGCTGGAATCAACGTTTCGCCAATATCGGCTAAAAAGTTCCTGAACGTAAATTATGCCCGCAAAAAGTTCAAAGATGTTTCAAACGGCATTCGGACACACATATTTGGGGATCAAGCGGAGGAGGATGACCTGGAACAATTGAAAGTGAAAGCAGCCGAATATGACGAAATAATCGCGCAGCTAAAGGACCGGTATGCTGATCCAGAAACTTCGAGGGGCGATCAAGTAAGGATACTTTCGGTTTTACCACAATCTTGGACAAATCAAAGAGTAATGGCAGAATTTGGAATAACAAACAAGTACATCGTATCACAAGCTAAATTCCTTGCAAAGCACGAAGGGTGTTGTTAGCTGCCATGATTACTATACAATATGAACACCCTATAAAAAGTGCATTAGAGTTATTCGAATGGGCGAACCAAAAAAGTGATGATTGTTTAACAAAAATGTCGTTTTGTTATGTATCACATGAAGAGTATGAACAGGGGTAGCAGAATGGAATGAAATTTACCGACAGACTAAAACGATTGCAGGTACACAAAAGTACCACTCATTCGTTCCAATTTCAGAAAACGAAGTTTTTGTAAAACTGTTTTCGAATGACGAAGAAGGCAGGATTCATAATATATATAAAAGCAATCAATAGTTTATATAATGTTTATGTAATATTATCAATGACCGAGACTAATAAATGGTATATATAAAATATAAATCCAACCATAATTCATTATTTTTGTCTTATAACTTTAAGTGAAGCTTTTTCAATCGACGAGCTGTTAAGAGTAAGTAAGAGGCACATACATGTGTTTTAAAAAGGCTAAAAACACAAGAGAAACAATCGTTAGCTATTGTTGTTTTAATATCACGAGTAATTTATGAAAAGGGCGTATTTTTTGAGGTTTTGAAATTTTATTGAAAGAAAATCAGAAATATCTTGAAAACGGTTGCGTTTACGTGGTTTATCATTATGATCATTATTGTTTGTAATGATCTCCAAAACCATATTGTAACATCAAAATTTATTTATAAGAATGAATAACCAAAATTTGAAATATACACCAAAGTTCGCTATTTGAAAAACTTTTTATTATAAGAGCGTCCATCCTAGAGTTTTTTTTAAAACGTGTCTTTTTCCTCAAATTTCCATACAACAAATTAAAAAAATATTAAAAATACGTTTTTTAGATATTTTATTTTTAGTAATTATTTTTGATTTTTCTCTTGATGAAAAAAAATTTTTTTTCTGTGTATATTTTTTTAAGAAAGGCTTTTTAGTTCCCTACAATTCCTTATATATAAAGTTTTTCTCTAAATGTAATGGTTTTTGAACTACGATTTTTCAAGTAAAATGTTGGAAAACACATACGCCCATCTCAAAAGTTACTCTTGAACCCAAATTATCTTAACACCAGTGGAATTTTTTTTCCAACGTACCGAACTCATGTGCCAAGTTTCATCCAAATCAATGATGATCGGGTATGATTTTTGGGATTTCCGGCACATTCTGGATGGAATCCTTCACCTCTAGAATCAAAAATAGATGTTTTTGACTCCTGGCGTGTATATAGCTAAGGTTTTTTTCGATACTATAAAATGACCTCACTAAGTTCCATATTTTATGCAGAAATGCGAGCACTCGGGAGAGCAAAAACTACCGGAAAATCAGAATAACACGATCAAAATTTTTAGATGAGAATCAATTTATTTCTCTATGCATAATGCAAAGAACTTCATAATCTCACTTTTTGTTTATGGTGAATAATGGTTTTTTTAAAGCTGCAAACAACGCAGCGAAAGCAAAACACGGCTTGCTGCGATATCAAAAGATTTGCCTACAATTAGTGTGATTCTAGGACCTGCCAGCTGTTAGTCCAAAAACTAGACCATTAACTCTGTCAAAAAAGACCGTTTTTTATTGGTCGCTTTGACAACCACCTCTACCGCCTCCGTCGAGTTATGTTGCAAGCAGGCAGTTTGTTGTTGGTTCATGGTGTTGTTAGTAGTCACTGCTTTTTCACTTTTTCGTTTGTGACAACTACGAACAAAAGTTCACTTCTGCAGTGGTTTATTTTAAATCAGTTCGAAATGAAGTGCAAAAGCGATAAATTGTGACGTGTCACATCCGGGTCTCCATTTTCATCGGTTCCCGAGAGATCCAATCGTTCGCCGAAAGTGGGTGAAGGCCTGCATTGGGAACGCACGTGAGGAAGACATTCTCTTGCTCAAGATTTCACCCCACAGCAGAATTCGCAGCGTAAGCATCAGTGAAATTCAATGAAACCTTATCAAATAACGTTAAGTTTGATGCAGGTTCATTTCCCGAACGACAAAAGAAATGTTTTTAATTACTTTATTTTCAATGGGATTACTGTGTAAACGTATCAGGTAACACTGGAGCGACCCCCGTATCATAGCAATCATAAATTTATAAGAGGTCATCTCTCTCTGAGCTGGCAGGTCCTGTCCTAGGTTTGATTAAAGAAAAAATCAATTCATTAAGGACAGAATAATAAACATTTAAGATTAGACAACTTTCGTTTCACTTCCGATAGTTTCGAGTTTTTGTAATTCTACCCATAATAGTAATAATTGACGAAGTCCTACGACAAAAGAAAATCCCATCACTCTCATCCCTTCAGCAATCAGTCACGTTACGATCGCCATCCGGACCTCCTATTTTGCATCCAATTAGTGCTCATACACTAATTAAGAGACAAATCGTGAACATATTCCGCCTGCAATAATTCGATAATGAAAGTTGTCCTGGCGGCAGCGTCCCTTCGATGAAAGAAAACCGGAGGAAAAAAAAGTCCACACAAAGGACACGAACTCGTTACGTTCCGGGTCTCATGCAATGAACCGACCCGATCAACTGACGATCGACACGACCTCCGGGCATCCGTTTGCCGATTCGGGGTAAAATTTATTAAATTACCGAACGAGAAGCCAGCAAATTATGGAAAGTATCTGAAACTGAAAGGCGGGAAATGGACGGATCGGCCGTGCTCGGGTAGATGGTCGAAAGTGCGCTGAAGTAGTTGCTGCTGCTGCTGGCAAGCACTGCCACCACGATCGCTGCCAAATTGGAAAATTATGCGAGTCCAATATGTTTCGACAAGGTGGCACATGGACGTGAAAAAAGTAATAACCGACACGCTGACAATAACCAGTAAATGAAAGCAATAAACAACGGAAAGTAAGATCTCGAGGGGCAGAGCTTTAGCATTCATTAACACCGGATATCGACTTTTAATGTTGTGTTGTTGGTGATTTGCCGGATTTTTAGGTGAATATAAATGCTTGAATGTATGGAATAAAGTCAATTGAAAGTTGACTTTTAATAGAGACGGTCTCCCACTTTGTTTCTGGCCATGACGGTGACTGGATAGAACTAGGTGTTGTAAAAACGTGGGAAGAATCACTACACTATGCTTCCTGTATTTCTTTATGGTTCGAGGGGCCTTGTAAGATCATGAAAGACAACCGTAAATATCGTTATAAAGTTGGACAATAGTTGATGACCAAAGTCTGCCAAGCTTCAACAGCCAAAACAATCAATATTGTCGTTTCCGACCAAGCAGCACCCTTGGCAGTCCAACCCATTCATCAGCTTCGAAGCCAAATTAAACAACACCCCCACGAGAAGATCAATGTCAATGAGTGTCATGCTGCGAATTCAAACTTAAACTGTCTGCTAATAGCTTACAGCAACAAACCATTTGGCTGGTACTTGCCGCACTCGATTAATCAACAATGTCTACCTCAGTCGTAGGTCACGGTTCTCACACATATTGTTTACATTTCCCATTATCTTCCTTTTGAAAATGGCTGTCACACAAAAGTCACCCGCTAAACATCACGCCGCTAAATACATACACGTCATTTACAATGCAGACGAAGCGGGGGAGCGATGGGAACATGCATCTCATCGGAGGAGACAGTGGGTGGAGCTCACGACAGCGACCCAAGATGGAACCAAACGATTCGCTATATAGAGACATCAACCTTACAGAGTCACTTTAGGGCAGCAGCAGCAGTGGTTGCAGTGCCTTCGACGGGTTGTCACTTGACGTGATATTAATGAGATAACGAAAACCCCGAAGCAATCTTCATCCAACCCCACTTTTGAGGCACGAACTTTTCTCATAATGAAGTGCTAATTGTTCTGCTCAAATTAAGATCTATAATGAGGCAATCGTGTCCGGATGAACGAAATTAGCTGTGTCCAGTTCAATTGTGCTCGCTTTTTGAGCAGAAGAACAGTTCGCGTTTCGAAGAGACGAAAACTTGAACTTTTGACAGCTGAAGGTTGTCGGAGTTACGCAAAAATGGGCGCATATTTCCACGGCAAGCACGAACAAAAAATGATGAATAATTGTGGTCTCGTTTCGCGTTGGTGCCGCGCTACTTGCCGAGATGACCCCACGAGATGGTCAGAAGAAAATGGATTGAGCCGTTAAACAGGTGTAGCTTTCAATTAGTCCAACGGTGGGGAGCAACTCGTCAGTGATGATGGCTGCTGGGCCAAGGTCGCCGACCATGCTGACAGAATTGCTAATTGGGTTGGACGGCTTGGTTTTGTGGTGCGGAGTGCGGGAAAAGGTTTTGAGAGCTATTAGTGGTAGCTGGGCTTTGGTAAAGAACCGGACGGACTCAGCAGGAGAACAAAAGCGAGTTTTGTGAACTGTGGCGAGGAAATGTCAACAGGTACGCACAATTCTAAGCGTCTATTGTTATAGGCAGGAATAATGAAAAATAACAAAATATGCCAGCAAGAAGGATGTCATCGTAATGCTTGAGCCAGGTAGTAATTTAAAAACTATATTCAATAAAAATGAGATACACTCATTTGTTTGTAGATGTAATATTTAAGCCGGCAAAGATGCAGAATAATCGATCAAGTTGTTGAAATGTTGGCGTTGAATCAATAACTAATGAGCACGGAAGTTTCTGTACAACTTACTTCGGATATCCAAACGCGTTACACAGATGGATTGGAAACCAGCTCCGGATTAATCTTTCTATCGTATCATTTGTGATTAAGACATTCAAGTAGCATCAGATTAGTCAGCATAAAATGGCAGTGACAAGAAACGTAAGACAGCGAATCCGGCGAAGTCCATGACGACACTGTACCTCTTCAAGCATCGACATAATCTTTCGGTTCAGGTAAAGATGGCGAATGTTCGAATTGATTTTGTGCAAAATTACCATGGAACGTGAAAGGCGCTGAATTATACGAAGAACATGGTGACCAAAACCCATACAAGAAAGTTTCATCGTTTTTAGTGGTGCGTAGTTAGTTATACGTCACCAAATCTAGGTTAGCCGAAAGAAAAATTTGATAAAATTTGCCAAACAGTTCTTTGTAGGGCATGCCATCTGTGGATGCGGGAAAATGAGTCAACCATTGCAATGCATTTCCTCCAGAAGCTCTTCGTGTACATTCTGAACTCCCTTAGTGGCCATACGATGTTTTGGTTGGATTTGGCATCCTACCTTTACACCAGACCAATCGCAGACTGATACAAAAACAAGAATGTAAGGAGTGTATCGAATATAAGCTATCAGCATACATTTGCGTTGCACGCATGTATTTGTGATGGTTTTTTATGCTCTGAACACTGCATGCTGTGCGTTTGACTGTCAGCTTTCTTTTGTCTACTTGTTTGTGCGGTTCAAATTCTGCGTTTTCAAAATGTCGCGTATTGAAAAGGAAGTGAAAATTAAGGTTCTGGACACATGGCTAAGTGAGAAGGGTATTGCGGCTATGCGAAAATTTGCGAAGCGGTTTGGAATTCATCATGCGAGTGTTAAAACCATCATTAATAAGTTTGGGGAACACTATTCTTTGGATGAGCTACCAGGAAAAGGCAGAAAACCCGGTTCTTCCAACCCGAAACTGGAATAGAAAGTGGTATCTCTAATCATGAAGAACAAATCAATGTCAATACGTGATTTGGCCAAAAAAGCAGGAACGAGTATCGGAATGATCCAGCGTATCAAGAGGCGAAACCACCTGAAGACCTACAAGAAGCAGAAAATCTCGAAACAAAGTGCAGAACAGAAGAAGCGAGCAGCAACAAGGGCCCGGAAATTGTATTCGCGTCTTTTGCAGCGTCCGGATGCATGCGTTTTGATGGACGATGAGACTTATGTAAAGGAGGACTCAAAAACCCTTCCAGGTCCCCAATACTTTACTGCCGTCGTTGGGGAGTATGTGAGCGATGCGGACAGGTCGATTCAAGTGGAGAAATTCGGTCGAAAGGTACTGGGATGGCAAGCATCATGTTCCTGTGGTTTGAAGTCAACCATTATTTACACTACCGGAACTATAAATGCGGAAATCTATTAATCTGAGTGTCTCCAGAAGAGATTGTTGTCTTTATATACCTCCACTGTTTTGGCCGGATTTAGCGTCGGCTCACTATGCCAAAACCACTCTCAATTGGCTTGCGGAAAAGGGTATAGATTTCGTTGAGAAAAATATCAATCCACCAAATTGCCCTCAGCTTCGACCCATCGAACGTTACTGGGTAATCGTGAAGAGGGTCTTCAAGAAGACTGGTAAGGCAGCTGGGAACATGCAGGAGTTCAAAAAAATTTGGGCTCAAGCGTCCAAAAAATGCGCTGCAACACTTGTCCGGAACTTGATGAAGAGCATTCAATTCAAAGTTCGAAAATTCGTGAAGGAACAACTTAAATTTCATCCGGTCTTCATTATGTTCAAGTTTCACCTCGTACAATAAAGGATCAATTTTTTGTATGAATAAAATATCGGTTTTCAACATAATTTGAAAGAAAGTTTGTGGATAGCTTATTTTCGATACACTCCTTAGTGTTTGTGCCTAAGGGGGTCGACTCTGCGAACACCCAGCCCTGCGGTTCAGAAAGGGGTATGGGCGCGTTCTGTCGAGTTGGTCGCGGCAGATTTCATGTGTTAATCGGCTGCCTCATCATCGTTCAAAAGTGCCTGAACCATATGGATAGCTTGTAATGATCACTGAAGATGCGATGGAGGATCATTGCTGATATTCTTAAATATAGCACGTTGTAAAATGTTTCATGTATTCTATAACCAAACATGATGAGTAAACGAGTACTCATCGGGAATGATCTCTCATATGCATCCGTCGAACCATTCTGAACAGCCGTTATGAGAATATCACCATGAAAATCTCACATGCGCATAGCGTGTTACCAATCACTAATGCTTTTATTTCTGTTCTCTTCCCTATCCTACGACCGCGAGCAACACCAAACATGCTAAAGTCATATCTTCAAAAGAGAGAGGTAGACCCACGGGAACATGGCATCACAAAAACATTGAGACAACACAGAGCAATAACTAAAGAACGGTATAAACCCTAGCCAATTTTACTTTCAGTCAAATTTTCTAACACAAGATAAGCCACCAAATCACCACTACAAAATATACTAAATAGCCACGATCCAATATATAACGAGGAAATGGATGGACCATCAGGACACCCAAGTGAAACGATTTGGATAGTGAGCATGGGACTGCCTCCTCCCTATTGTTAACATTTCGCGGAACAAGGGTAGGCTCTTTGACCCCATCTATTGGGTTTATTCTGTCAATCGAGGGCTCGATTCTAATGCTGTGGGTGTGAGCTTGCTTTTAGAAGGAGATTTTCTTTTCTATATTCGCGGGTTTCGCGTAAGTGTATCTGCTTATGGAAAGTTACTTTGATACAATAGATGGTAGTATCTCATCATCATCATCATCACCATCATCATCAAGAAGGTCGACTCTTTGTGCAAACGAAAAGTTTTGAGTTTGATTGAAAACAAAACTTTGCAAAACCCCAAAGTATAGGAAAATGAACTTTATTTAAAAAAGAGTGGTTGAAACTGTTGAAACAGCTTGGCCTCATGATAGCTTAAGATCTTATGAATATTGTTGAAGTGAAGATGCATATATTTGGATATTAAGCAAAAGTGCTGCAAGGTTACAATTCTGAGACATAGCCAAGCTTTAACAATGTTATACTTTGTTCCCAGGAATTAGAATAGAATCGGACTTAAAGATAATTCTTGGTGACCATTTTTGTGGTTTTTAACGTAGGACTTCGCCTTTGTTTTCTTTACTAAGGTACATTAGAAAAACCAATAGCGACCGTCATGAAAAGCGGTCAGGTTTTGAGGGTTAATAGGCACAAAGAGGCATAGACTTCAAATGTAAGTAAGGAAGGTCTCATATGGAGCAGTGAACGGTAGAGAAGCCGTATAGTATTTGGCGAAGATGCTTTATTTGCTCAGCAGCTTTGGAGCTGTTCAGAGCGGCAATGAGCCAGTATTGAATTGGATGCTAGCTGTGACAAGTTCGAAACATAAAGCAAGCTTATGTCAAGAGCCACATTCCAAATATAAATTTGACAATTGAAGATTCTATGACCTCAAGTGCTACTATCTTACACTCAAAAAAATCGCCACGTTGTTTCCACGTGAAACGCACGTAATTTTCGTCCACTGGCAAAACCAGTAAATAACACGTGGAATTCACATAAGAGCTACGTGATTTCATTGTAAATCCACATTCTACGTGAAAACCACATACACTGGTAGGCAAAATAAAGTGCCTACCTCATCGTATTTTCAATTTTTCTCATTTACTTGGTTCAAATGAAAGTAAACACACTGTATTATTTTTTATAATCTTATTTTTTATATTCTTTTCAAGTTTCACTTATGGAATACTGCAAAAAAAGGAGTTTTACTTTTAAGAAAAACAAATCAATTTGTGTTGAAAAAAAAAAAAAAAAACAGTGACATAATAAAGTGCCCACTTCATTTAGGCTACAGAAAACATAAATTAAAGTAAAATAAAAGCATTTCAATAATTAATATGTCCTCCTTTGGCCTTCAGGACCTCCTGCAGGCGCTTCGACATGCTCTCGTTCAGGTTCTTTAGGTGCTGTGGATCTAGCTCTTCCCAGGCGCGCTCCAGGGCTTCAAAAAAATTATTTTTATTGGTAACACCAGTTTTGTCAACCCTGGCATCCAGAACTGCCCACAAATTCTCGATGGGATTGAGGTCCGGGCTTTGTGGAGGCCATTTCAGCGGTTTGATCCGACAAGACCGGAAGAAAGACTTGGTCTTCTTGGCAGTATGCTTCGGGTCGTTGTCCTGCTGGAATACGAACTTCTCTTCAAGGCCCGTCTGGATCAGCGAAAACTCCAGATTTTCTCGCAGGATATTGATGTAAGAATCTGCCGTCATTATCCCGTCGATTTTCACAATGCTTCCCACTCCACCCCACGAAAAACACCCCCAGACCATCACCCAAGAAGCACATTACGGTCATAATTAGTTGTAGTAACGTGATTATGACTGAGCAAGTCATATTTATGTTATCTCAACCGAATTGAAACAAGTGTGCTACTAGGGCACATTTCCTCCTCTATGCTTCATCGTGCCTTGGATGTGGCGCTCCTGAAGCTCCTCTCCCGATCTGCACCAAACACGAACCCGCCGCTTTTGGTTAAACAGCTCGAATTTTGATTCGTCCGTCCAGAGAACCGTTTTCCAGAACTCAAGGAGCTTATCAGCATGCTCCTTAGCAAACTTAAGCCGTTTGGTTTTGTTTGCCTTGCTAATAAATGGGCGCTTCCGGGCAAGCTTGCTATTTAACCCCTGTGCTACGAAACGGCGACGAACAGTTCGACCGGAAACTGATAACTGAAGGGTTTCTTCTTGACTTCGCGCATGATCTTGTTGTGCGTTCTCGCATCCGTTTACCGCTTCCTGCCTCTGCCAGGGCGATCCACCACTGATCCAAACGTTTTAAGCTTCAGAAGAATTTTGCCAACCGCTGCCTTACTGATACTGTACTTAGCGACAGCCCGGTGCGATTCATCGTTTTGCACATCACGAACGACCAATTTTCGGATACACAAGGGAATTGCTTTCGAAAGCACTGCGTTCTCCATTTTTCTCAATTGAATCAAATGCGATCACGTATACAAATGCACTAGGTTGAGCCGTTTGCTTCAAAACATGTCAAAATATCAAAACATAAACAATCGAGGGGTCTTCCAATGGAAACTTATCGAAAACATATCGATTTTGGGCACTTTATTTTGTCACTGTTTTTTTTTCAACACAAATTGATTTTTTTTTTCTCTAAGTAAAACTTCTTTGTTTTGCAGTATTCCATAAGTGTAACTTAAAAAAAATTAAAAAAAATTAAAAAAAATCTACACTGTGTTTACTTTAATTTGAACCAAGTAAATGAGAGAAATTAAAAAAAACGAAGAGGTGGGCACTTTATTTTGCCTATCAGTGTAAATGTTACGTGATTTTTAACGTACAATTCTCTGGCACGTAATGTTTACCTGATTTTACTGAAGAAGATTTGGTTACGTGTTCAGGTGAAAGTTACGTGGAATTTCACGTGGAAACAACGTGTTGATATTTTTGAGTGTAAGAAGACGATTTCGTACGGATTGTAATGTCAGTTGAATGGAAAATTCGCATTCAACGTGTATCGCAATGGATGGAGCACATAGTTCCCGGTTCAGCGCCACTCCGGTTCGGCCAGTTGTCTTTGAAGTACGCCCCGATCGCTTAGCTGGTGAGATAGAACACGATTTTTGTACATATGCACAACCCTAGCAACCGTATCTTTGTAAAGCAGGAAAATATCGGCAATATCACGGTAGCTTTTGCCAGTTTTGTGATGTTCAATAATCAAATATCGGATGCTGATCTAAATTTGTGCTTTTTAGGGCATTTTGCAACAAATAAATTCCCATTATGAACACGAAACTGAAATTTTGAGAACGAAAGTTTCAAGAGCACTAAATAATAGCTAGACATAATGTCATTCGAGAAAATTGCAGAATGCACACTAAAACTTTGTGAAACACACTTAAATCGAAGTGTCCGTTTGGTGGAGCATAAAATATTATTGTGTAATTTTTTATCCTTTTCATAATTCATCACGTGAAATCTCAAAAAAAGATATAAATCCCGTATTTTCAATGAAAATGTGATAAATAAACATAAATTGATAAAACATCGAGGAATACTCATCAAATTGAACTGATTTGCAACAGAAAAAAGTGAATTGGCAGGTGGGGTTGTATAAACTTTCTTTTGCATACTTTGAGTAAGGTTAATATGGTGAAGCGATTGTGGTTTACAAAAAATCCATATAATTAATCCTGACGGGTGTGAGGTTTTATAGAGGAATACCAGTAACAAAAAAAGAAGAAAGATTAGTAATTTACATTTAATTCCAACTACCTGTATTGCTTATCATGACAGGTACGCGTATTTCATCTACAATGTGCAGACTTCTTCAGTGTCGTGTCTAATAGTCAAGTATTAGTACATGACAATGAAGAAGTCTGCACATTGAAGACGAAATACGCGTATCTGTCGATGATAAGCAATTAGGTAGTTGGAATTTAATGGAGATTACTAATTTTTCTTCTACATTTATAGTTAAGTTAAAGTAGTTGAACTTAATGGAAAATTATTCTCCTGCTTATTCTTCGCATTATAAGTTCTAGTATCGTTAATCTTAAATTCGGAAAGTGGTCTCTGATCTACAGTTTATTTGCAATACATTTGAAATTTGGTGAATTTATTCTGCCATATTTCATTTATTTCTTATATTTCAATATGGCATTTGGAAAAAATGACAGTTTTGCCAAAAAGCCATTTTTTATCTTCGCAAAGACTATTTTAAAACTGTTTGGTCATTTGTTAGCTTCTCCTAATGCCAACTTGCCGTTGATTGCCTTTATTGGAAGCAAAATGGGTTTAAAATAGTTTTTTTTTAACTGACCATAATAAGATAATATGAATGAGTCGTCAAGGATGTCAAGAATTTGGGAAAACAAGGTTTTAAGATCGTTGTTAGCAAACTGTGTAGGTTCTCATAAACCTTTAGAAAATATGAAACCTATTATAATAATTATAATAAAATCAAATTGAAATCTAGTGACTTTCATAAAACTTCAATAAAACTTAATAAAGCTGGATGATTATGGCCACATTACTTTGATAGCCAGCTGAGGAGGACCAGTAGCCTTGCAACACCCTGCCCCGGCGTATAACAAAATGGTCCGATTTAGATCCAGAACTTTCGTCATTCAGCTTATCAATTCCGTTATGGTTGAAGCAGGTACTTAGCCATTTGAGTTTCTGATATTGCAGCCCGTCGCGCAGATTGCTATCTAAATACTGACCAGAAGCGTTGGATCGCCACATAGAACTATCGGATATTATACTCCCCGTAGTTGCTCATCTTGCAAGACAAAACAACCATCTGCCGTTACTGTACGCAACTGTTATCGTGGACGTCAAAGATGCGTTCGGGACGTACGGACCTGAGAAAGTTCATCCGGTAGTACAGCAACTACTCGTGACATGGTTTCAGCGATCATCAGTAATATACACAGACGACTCAAGCTCTAGAGACGACAACGTTGTATGAGCTGCATTACACAGCAACGGACTAGCGCTAATGTACAGCCTAACAGAAGTGTTTTTTCCACAATGGTGTATTACATTAAGAGAGCAATATCGATCCCGAACGTGACTAATGATCTGACGATCCTTACAGACTCCGCATCGTGACTCCAAGCCTTGTGAATGAAGACTTCCATGGATCCACGAAGTGGAGCAAGCCGCACAAAACACACCCGTCTGTTTCTGTTGAAACCCTGTGGACATGCTGGCATCATCGGTAACACTGATGTAGACTGGCTGGCAAATGAGACGAGAGAACAGTTGCCAATTGTCGTCTCAATCCCAGGCGAAGATGTAATAAGAGTGGTAAAACAAGCGATAAGATAATGATGGAACAGTCGGTGGTATGAGTCTAGGGAAGCAACACTGAGGGAGATAAAATGCGACACACACAAGTGGACTGATCGTGGGATTACCAGTGATCAGGGAGTGTTAACGCACCTAAGGATTGGTTATATGCGGCTAACGCACGCTTTTCCATTAAAGATAGAACCTACATCCAGCTGCTGCGGCACGGTGTAGGAAGTACGGCACGAAATTCTCCATTGCAGAAAATACGTTGGTCAACGGCAAGAGTACAATATTAGTGTAACAAACCATCGAGGTGCCCTAGATAACTCGGAGGACAATACTAGGAATCTGGTAAAGTTCTTACGGCAATCCGGGATATATCAAAAATTGTAAAGACGCACAAAAACTACAAGGTACAACCTCGTTGGGTTCTTCGAAATGATGACTGAGGATACGCTACCGCATATAATCTAGCAAATGTCTCTAAATGATAACCAATGTTGAAAAGAATTGTACAATGGAATATTCTTTGAATTAATATACGTTATAAGACAAGGCTTAACCTTTATGTATTCTTCTATAGTATGTGGCCCGAAATAAATAATGTCCTCTATTGGAATCAGATTTGTCAGATCGATTGGAGCAAACAGTTTGCTTAATTCGATGAGAAACGACTGAGGTATTAACGCTCAAAACCTGACCACTTTTCGTGGTAATCGCTATTCGATTTTTTAAACCGTATCTCATTATAGACAACAAAGACGTAGACTTACGTCAAAAAGTACGGAACAAAGAATCAGCCAAAAATGAGAGCAATTGGAAAATGTAGTGCAAGAAGGTGAATACCGTGAGAATAAGATGAATCAATAGGATGAAGAATAGGGAATAATAATTAAACTGGTGAGGTATGGAACAGGAAAAGAAGATGGAGGCAACGCAAATAATTGTAAATAAACGATGAAGGAAAAAAAGTTGATAAAAGAAACAGAAAAAAATCAACACAAGAAAAAAAAAAAGCGAAAAAAGGTGATAGTAAGTGAGAGGATAGTAGTATTAGTAGTTAAAATGAAAACTAGGATGTTTTAACGACGATAAATAGGATATAACAATCATGATGAAAAATAACAGAGTGAACAAGAATGCGGATGCTTGTTAGAGCATCAACAACAGCTACTCCAACACGAACGTGGTGAAAAATCCATCAATATTGGAAGTGAATGCAGCTCAATG
>JASCZW010016071.1:0-19373 GCA_034211315.2 Aedes japonicus | reverse complement strand
AGCAACCAAAAGTTCTGATATCAAGGTGTTTTTTGGCTTAACCAGCTTACTTTTTAAGTAATTAACCGAACTTTCTAGTTCGAATTTAGTGTTTAAGCTGCTAGCAGCATTCTTATCAGCTTCTAAAGAAAACTTTGAAGTTCACGAAAGGATCGTTCAAGAGGTTGTAGAGAATGCTACTCAGCTCAAAAGGTACCTCAATCGAACTCAACAAAACCAGAAAAAAAAACTAATTATATTTACATTTGACATTTTTGTTCTTCTCCAATCCTGCCGCAAATTTATTTTTTGAGTACTGTGTTGTTAAGGGCTCAGTAGGGATTCATGCTCAAGACCCGAAGCTAAGAGTCAGTTCCATCGTGGAAATATCACATCAAGTAGTTTTTCCACCTGCTACAGAAGATCATGTGCCTGGAGTTTTGAGAATTTTACTATTTACATTAGGTTTGTTGTTACAGCGTGCTTTGGAAGATCCATCCTAATAGTTAGCATGAAAGGGCATTAAGGGGAATAGTGGCATTTTATCTTTTATGATCTTTATGATAGTATATTATTGAATATAAAGTGGTTTCAGGTAAACGAGATTTGGAATGTACTGTCTTTTGCATTATGAACAATCTGTAGACATGCAGATATTATAAATATAATTGTTATTATCATTTTATATTACACCCATTCACAATGTTTTTTATTCTTTTTTAGCCTCTTAACGGGTGTCCACTAAAAAATGAGAATGATTTCAATACTTTTCCATCAGAACAAAAACGGCCGCATAGAAATGTCACTTTAGATGAATGAATCGTTGCACTCTCCAGAAAATTTTCATACACTGTTATTTCACTCTAACATGTTCAGTCGTGTTCAGCATGCCGTCGAAACAGGAAGAACTGCGCGCGCGCGTTGTACAATTCTTTCAAGCGAACGAAGATCGTGGAAAAAAATACACGGTGGACCATTTTTGTCGTGAAAAAGTTCCGGTATCCACCGTATACCGTATCCTGGCATGCATGAGAGTAACCCGGAAGAAAGGTTGCGGCCGTCCAGCGAAAATAATGAATGAGAAAACGCTCCGCTCGCTGCGCAGCATGTTCAACAACAAGGATTCGGTAAGTCAACGGGAAGCAGCCCGAAAGTTCCATTGTTCGAAGTCACTCATCTGCAAGACGCTAAAGAAAGAAGGAATAGTGTGTAGAAAGAAAACCAGATCCCCAGAGTACACAGATGAGCAGATTCAAACCGTGAAATCCCAATGCCGCTGGATGACTCGGAATTACGGCGGAAAATCTTTCGTTCTGGACGACGAAAGCTACTTTCCTCTTTCGAAGTCTCAGATACCGGGAAACGACCGATTCTACACTAAGGACAAATCTACTACTCCTCCAAAAGTAATGTATAAGTTCAAGCACAAATTTGAATCGAAGGTTATGTTATACATCGTAATATCCGATAAGGGTATTTCGAAGCCGTGGTTCAAACCAAGCGGTTTGGCCATCAACCAGGAGGTGTACCAAAGAGAGTGTTTGCAGAAAATACTCATCCCATTTCTTAAACAACATCACTCGGATGGCAAATACGTGTTTTGGCCGGACAAGGCATCATCGCACTACGCAAAAAAACGCTAACGTTTTTGGAGAGCCAAAATATACCATATGTCCCAAAAGACCGGAATCCGACAAATTTGCCACAGTGCCGTCCTATCGAGGATTTCTTCGGTCTTTTGAGCTCCATGGTATACAAGGATAATTGGAAGGCCAAGAACACCAAGCAACTTACCAACAGGATCAAAAGCTGCATCCGAAAAATCGATGTGGCTGCCGTCCAACGGTCATGTTCCAGCATAACGACTAAGCTGCGCCGCACGGCGGACCACGGACCATATGACAATATTCACTAAACTTAGTTTGAAGATTTAAGTTGACCCTTTTAATAAAATAAATCAGTTTGAACAAAACTTCACTGGTATTTTTTTCCTGACCCATTCTTTTCGTTCTCATTATTTAGTGGACACCCGTTATATATGCATCGTTGTAATTTTTAGCCCAGCTAACTCACGCTATGTATTTGATTTTATTCGAAGCGTTGATCTCATGCATTAGTACTTCTTTTGTTCCCTATAAACTGATTTGTTTATTTGATTCCTTGATTATCGAGATTTTTATCCCTGAGCTGGTTCATCTCCCGTCGTGGTAACTCAAATACTTTTCGGAAATTTTCATAACTGATCCGGAGCTACTCGTGACTTTGGCGTGAGAGGTTTGGATGTTATCCACTACGCCGGAGTCGCCCTCGACTCCCTAAAATCTTATCTGAACATAAAAATCTCTGAATCACCTAGAACTCAATCTGAACAACAAATTACTTCAGTTTACCTTGTGGAATGACAGCTTCATTTTCCGCATCTCATTTAGCTAACAGTTTTCTAACAATGACAATAAAATAAGCCGTTCTGTTTTTCAAATCCATTTTTGTTTGCTCTTGTACCACGTCAAACTTGGAGCACAATTCCCAAGTAACAATTTTAGTTTTATTTCAGCCGTATAGCACTCCTCCCGGTTTTATTGATAAAACTATATTCCTAACTGTTTTGTCCACTAACACCTCTCCTATGCATCGTGCTTTTTATGCTTATGATTCTTTAAAGCCGAAATGTGTACAAAGTGGCCCACTCTGTAGACGGTTATGAAAAAAATTTAATAAAACACAACAAATTAATAATATCATGCTACAAATTGTACGCGCAGTTTATTTTAAGGTGAATATTGGCACGATAAAAGCTGAAAATTAATGCGCTTCGGAAATTATACCAATTTACATCAACAAAAACAAAATTGAAACAAATATATTAATTTATCATGAATTTCCTTAAACTTGGTGGAATTCAATCAGGTTATTTAAAAGCATGCCGAAATTGGTCTCCAATTTACAGTTCATTTGCATTACATTTAATACTTCGTGTATTTATGTTTCCACATTTCAAGGATTTCTTATATTTCAATACGGCAATTGGAAAAAATCACAGTTTTTTTCAGAAAGTCAATTTATCCTCGAAATTACTACTATAAAACTATTTGGTCATTTGGTGACTTCCCTCAATGCCAATTTGCCGTTCAATGCATTAACTGGAGGCAAAATGGGTTTGAAATGTTTTTACAACTGACCATAATAAGATAATATGAATGAGTCCTAAAACGGCATTTCCAAACAGCATTTTACGAGTTCATAAAGTCAACATAAAACTTTTGATAGGAGTTATAAGGAATTTTAGAAGCAAAGGTTTAAAGATCGTTGTAAAGGAGCTGTGTAGGTTGCTGTGTAGGTTCTCATAAACCTGACTAAATATAAAACCTATTGGCACCTCTTGATACCATAAGAAAACAAAATTGATTTTCAGTGGCGTTCATAAAACTTTAATAAAATTTAACAAAGCTGGATGGATTTGGCAATGTTACTTGGGAACACCAGATCGCTCTTCAAATGTAAACAATCTTTGTGACTCTTTTTAAAGTGCTACTCAGAACCTTATCTGTATTTCAAAAAGTAGGAAAGTAGTTCAACCTAGATTTGTTGTGAACTATTGCGCTGATTAAAAGTACGGTTAGTATTTTGATTGAACTTTGTGTTAGAGATTTTTGAAGTTCAAAGCAAGTTCTCAACTGACAACATATGAACTTGAAGGTTTCGTTTGAAAGTTCCATGAAACTTAAATGTGAACTTCTAAGTTCTTATCTCAAGTAAAATTCGAACTTTTGGTTGCTTGGGTATATAGTAAGCGATAAAACTGAGAACTGGATAACACGATGAAGTGACGACAATTTGAAGTGATGCGTTCACCACTCTTAGCTCAAAAACCTTCCAAACTCCAAGCCTACCTGTACTGACCTGAGGTGATTTCCTACAACATTCATTCCCCCAGTCCCTCACATTCGAATATTCCGATGAACATTTTCGCCCCGATAAATATTCAATGGGCCATTCAAAATATCGTTTGCCCATCTGATCCCACGGACAACAAGATTGAGAAATGAAAAGTTAAACTTCAGAACCACATCCATACTTCCTTTCCGGCCATTCAAACTGCCCATTTGTGGCTTAAGAAAAGCATAATAAAACAGGCCTTCTCGTTTCCGATCCAGAGCCAAAAAAGCATGAAAATCGAAAACAATTTTCTTTACCGCCCCGACTCACCTCCCTCATCGTTACGCACCATCTGGCACAACAAGCTGTGCTGCTCTCACACTCGGAGATAAACTTTTTCATTTTCCAACAACCTCGTACCCCCCCCCCCCTCCCCCCTCCCATCACACCAATCGTTTACACAATCGTCGCCGCTTGTTGTTGAATGCAGCTATTGCCAACTCCGGAACGATCCTCCGTTGGACCGTAACCAGACTTTCTGCAGCTGACTTACTACCAACCATCCACCCACAGAAGAAGAAAAACGTGAGAAAAAGAAGAAGAAGAACGGCAAAGGACCTATACGGTCATAAATTTTACGATCGCTGTGTTTAATCGATAAATCGATTCGCAGTTTCGGTTCTTCGGCAGGGTCTTTTTCGGGCTGTTATTTATTTATGTTACAACGGGGCCGAAGTCGAATAATAGGCCCAATTCGATGATTTAATTAAGATGATGGGTGTAATTACGGTCGAACGTAAGAACCAGAGCTTTCGGGAAATTTCGCTGGCCATTCCGATTCGGCAACGTGGGGGTCCGTTTTTTGGAACAACAATTCCCGACTGCTTTATTGACTGGATACTAGACGGTGGGTGGCGGCTTTTCCGGATAGTAGAAGATTATCAGCGTGCCGAGGCGTTTGGATTTTCGATGGGGGGAGACTCGGCAGAGCACTTTAAAAAGATGATAGCTATCTCCTTCTTCCCCTTAGATTGCCTGTTTTTATTTACACTTCCGAGCGACGGCTTTCTCTTCTTTTATCGAGGAGAATTAAGTTGTAATGATGGCATTTGGTGCGGGGACGAGAGCTATCGATGTCTGCCTAAGCCTGTAAATCGCGTTTGATGGTGATGGAATTTATGTGTATTGCTGAGTCAAGTGTAATTCGATGAACGAGACATTGGCTTGATGATTCAATCGGTACTTGAAAGGCATTTCCAGTTCAAACGGTCGTGTAATTTGATGCGATTAGTCGATTTAGGCGAATTGTAAATTTGGGAATTGATACAAATATTAGTCGTTGGAAATTATGACTTGTTTGTTCCATTTGGCGCACCAGCATCAACGTCACGTAATAACTTTTGCGTGATCCGATAACTCACCGTCGCCGAAAACAAAATACCATAAATTTCTGTCCTGAAAAACGATCCAATTAATCGTAGCCGGAACATCAATGACTGACGAAGCCGAAAAGGCCACCCCATAAACACCCACTCTGGGCCGGAACAGGAATAGCACGCCCGGTTGACTGACTGCCAGACTGGATCGTGGACGTATTACTGGATGGTGGCACCGTTCGCTGACTGACTGCAGAGGATGCATACACACCAAACACACTGCGGAGGAGGACGACGCTCACGCCTGCAAATAAAACACTCACTCTAATCACTTTTGCAAACATATTTTATTCATTTGTCACACGATACACCCTCGATGGTCGTCTCTGTCGGTAAAGGCGCAGCTGGATTCGAATCACTTTTCGATCTAGAACACACCAGTGTCCAACTGAAGTTGAGAATCGACATAGACTTCCAGCAGGGACGATATGAAGCCGAAAAATAGGAGGCCATGTGCAATAACATGGCTTGTGAAGCGTTTCTGGGAGTAATTCATCCCGGTTGACATGATATTTGTTTATCTAATGACTTAGCGCGTCCTAAATTTCTCTGCCAGTGTATCCGAAGATTACTGACGAGCTGGTCCAGAAATCGATTCTTCTGTTTGAATACAAGGGTTTACTAAACTTTAACTAAAAAGCATTTATAAAGAAGATTTAAAAACAATTTCATCACTATCAAAGGGTGTCCCACATCAAATTGCAACACGAAAAGAACGCTGTAGAAAATTACCCATTGGGTATTCGCTCTTGAAAATTTGGGAAGAAGTAGTTTAGTGTTTATTTTTTGTATTTTTATCGCTGTTAGATTTCCGAAAAAATAGAAAAAATTGCGTCACCCGAAAAGCAACGTCGCGAATTGATTTTGCGTAAACACCTCGAAAATCCTCAACTCTCTCATCGGGACATCGGAAAACAACTCGGAATCGTGCAGTCAACGGTGAGTCGTGTGATTAAACATTACTACGAAACTCTGAGCATCGAACGAAAGGAAAAATGCGGCCAGAATTGATGTTCTATTCGTGATCAGGATCAGAAGCGTGTCGGGAAAGTGTTAATGCGGAATCCCAATGCTTCGGTCAGGGATGTAGCCAAATAGTTGAATCTGTCCAAGTCTTTCGTTCAGAGAGCCAAGGACCGGGAGGGTCACGGGCTCGGAAACTGTACACTCCGTTGCCCTAGTAGCACACTTGTTACCACTTGGTTAACATAAATACAGAGATCGAAATTCTCACTCAGCTGAGTGAAAACCATGCTCTCTCAAGCGGGTTGTCGATGAGTAGCGAACCGTTCACTTTTCCATCTCTCCTTTTTCGCCGATAATTCATTATCCTCTCACTTGCATATGCAATAATATCTCTCTCCAAAATTCAACGAAAATACTTTCTCATCTCACATTTTTCACTGAAAACATGCTACCTAGATCGTCATACGCGAGGAGCAAAAGCCGAAAATAATGCCAAGCCGGTGCACACTGGTACCGCCATGGACCATAAATGACAAACTTCTGAAATAAAATGAATCCCCGGATGTGTCGTTCTGCATGCCCCAAATTAAGATGTTGCTGATGATATTGAAGGTCAATATTTAAAAAAAACATACGTTTGATTTATAGTGATATATGATATATGATATATCAAAAATATTGCAGATGAATATTACGAAACTATTACGAAACGATTTATGACCGATCCTTCATTAAAATAGAAACACTTTGCGATGTAGCCCTTCTTTTCTGCCTTCTGCCTACTGCGATTCAAATCATTATACTTGTTTTGGTTTTCATTTCCACTGGTTGTTTACGTGCGGAATTCGTTGTGTAAAAGTGACTGTGCTGGCAAGATCGTGAAGATAATCCAGAATGGCAGACGGCAGTGGTACTTCAAACCCTTCGAACCCGAAAAAGCGACGTAGTGTAGCGGAAATCATCAACCGGGTGAAAGTTTTGCTGCCTACCGGAGAACATCGATGTGTGGTTGATCCAGAATGCCTGTACACGCAAGTAAAGCTTGTCGTGGGCAATTTCAAGCGGCACATCCAAATCCGGCATCCCATGGAGTACCAACTCCTCGGGCTAGGAGACGTTGGAGTGAACAGACCGGAAAAAGGGCCGATCCGTTGGTTCCCGTCCGTATGACCAAGGCGAAGCTGCTGGGAGGGGTAGTGAAATTGGTGTCGGTTCATGGACTTCCATTTGCATGTACTGAATGGGATGGTATGCAGGATATCTTGAAACCGTATTGCGATGCTTTCAACGTGATAATCAACAGTCACAATATTTGCCAGTACGTTGCAATTACCGCTGCTGGGATCGATCAACAAATCCAAACTGAAGTGACGGGAAAAATAATTTCACTTAAGGCTGATATCGCATCGAAAATGCATCGTAGCGTCCTCGGATTAAACATCCAATTCGTTGATAACCACGGTGTTCTCCAGAAACGTACGCTTGGTAATAGAATTTATACATTTTAAGTCTGGCTAAGTTTATAATGACGTTTAATTACAGCCATAATCGAGCTCCATGAGCGGCATACAGGAATCCATTTGAAGGAAGTCGTGTTTGCAATATTGGATCGGTTTGGAATCCACCCACATCAAATCTACAGCATCACCATTGATAATGGTAAGAATATAGTGAAGATGTCTTCCTTGATCGAAAAGGAAACAGTGCCAGAAGAGGAATATCAGGATAGCATGGAGTGCAACACGGTGGCAGAAGCAGATCTTGAAGATCAGGACGAAATTTTAGAAGAAATGCTCTCAGATCTGGAATCGGTGATTGCGCACACGTCAGTGACAATTCGATGCGGTGCACATACTGTACAGCTGGCAGTAGCAGATGCTTGTAAAAGCCATCAGACAGAGCTCAAAAAAGTAACGAAAGTTGTTACCTTGTTCCGCAATGCTAAGTACAAGAATTTTTTTGACATTTCTGGAGGCAAATACCCATTGACACCCGTGCCAACTCGTTGGAATTCCTATTATTTAATGATGAGGACACTGGTCAACCAAAAGGATTTTTTCATGAAACTTGGTGAAGAATTTGAAGAGCTATGTAAGTAAATTGATGTGTGTGTGGGGGGTGGTGGTACTAGTTGAGGAATCTCCCGAATCACGTGGCTAAACTGGATAGACAGCCAAAAAATTATGATGGGTGGAAGGCACCACTCATCGCCCTTTTCGGGGGATAGCTGTAATCAAATAATCATCTATTTTCTTTGTTTAATTGTTGTCAAACAACGTTAACGTATATAATTTGTTTACTATGTGTTCTCTACCTATACAGATATGTGTGACCAGTGGTGTCTAATTGATGCTTACGTGGAAGCTTTCGAGCCACTTTACGATTGCACCATTGCAATTCAATGCCTAAACTGCACCCTCAGCGACTTTTTTGGACACTGGATGACAGCATTTGGACGAGTGGCATCCATTCAATCCAATATGTTTAAAACCGGTATAATGGATGCCATGGAACGACGGGAATTGTCCCTTCTGAACAATTATGCGATGCAAACTGCCTTATATATCGACCCCAGATTCTCCTTCCGTGGTTCTGGATTGTTTTCGTCACAGCAAAAGGAAAACATCATAGTAAGGAATACTTTGAGTAAAGTTTACATTTTTATAATATAAACTAGCTGATCCCGGTGCGAGCGTTGCTACGCCTGCAACTAAATGAATGAACATTACATAGAACTGACGCTTTTTAATGAGTTTTTATTTGAGTAATAAGGAGTTCAAACTTCTATCAGAACATTCTTGTTACCCAGACAATACACAGTTTGTGGCTTAGTTACCTGGATAATTCTCAGAATTGGTTGAAATTTGTGTTGTTGATTTCACCATAGAAACATTTCTTGAATTCAAAACACCCCGCATACCATTTTTGATTCTATTTGCTTTCTCTCAAGCTTTAATTCTCAAGCTATGCTTTAATTCTCAAGCTATGCGTAATTTGTGTTTCATTTGTATGCGAGCCGGAAGGGGGAAGCGGTCTCAAACAACCATAAGAACCTTCCCCAGCCCCAACAATACCTGCATACATATTTTCACTCCGATCGGTCAGACAGAGTGTCAGACAGAAATCCAATTTAATATAAATAAAAATCCTGTTTCCAATAACCCCCACATGCCAAATGTGGTTTCATTTACTTGAATAGTTCTCGAGTTATGCAAGAAAATTGCGTTTCATTTTGTATGAGAGCCCCCCCCTTTCCAGAGGGCAAAGGGTTTCAAACCACCCAGTAGAAATATGTCTGAGCTTCAAAAAATCCACATGCCAAATTTGATTCCATTTGCTTTATTAGTTCTCGAGTTATGCAGAAATTTGTGTTTCATTTCTATGGGACCCCCTCATTCAGAGGGCAAATGGTCTTAAACCACCATAGGAATATGTCTCTCCTTCAAAAAATTCCACATGCCAAATTTGATTCCATTTGCTTTATTAGTTCTTGAGTTATGCAGAAATTTGTGTTTCAATTGTTTGAGAGCCCCCTCCCCCTTTTCAGAAGACGGAAGAGTCTCAATGACCATAAAAACATTTTTCTCCTTCAAAAACCTCCATATGCCAAATTTGGTTCCATTTGCTTGATTGATTCTCGAGTTATACAGAATATTGTATTTCATTTGTATAGGAGCCCCCCCCCCCACCTTTCAGGGCGAAGAGGAATCTGAAACCATCATAGAAACCTTTCTTGCCTTTAAAACCTCACACGTGTTAAATTTGGTTTCTTTTGCTTGGGGTCTCAAACCACCGTAGAAACATTTCTTACCTACAAAACCTCCACATGGCATATTTGCTTCTATTTGCTTGATTATTTCTCGGGTTATGCAGAAAATAGTTTTTCATTTTGCATGGGAGCCTCCCTTTCTAAGAGGCGGGAGGGGTGTCGAACTATCATAAAGATGCTTTCCCGGACCCAAAAACCCACTGCAACAGCAAATTTGCAAGCAGTAGGTATAGTTCTCATGTTTGGTTGAAATTTGTGTTTCATTTGTATGAGAGCCCCCCTTTTTAGAGGGAGGAGGGGCTTTGAACCACCATAAAAATATTTGATGCCTTCAAAAACTCGCCCATTCTCAATTTGGGTCCAATTGCTTGATTATTTCTCGAGTTATGCAGAAATTTGGGTTCCATTTGCTTGAGAGCACCCCTCCCCCTTCCTCCACATATGACGGAAGAGTCTCAAATCACCATAGAAACATTTCCCTAATTCAAAAACTTCACATGCGAAATTTGGTTCCATTTCTCTGATTAGTTGTCAAGGATGCAAGGAGTTATGCAAGGATTGGCGTTTTATTTGAATAGGTTCCCTCCCTTTCAGAAAGGGAGGGGTCTTAAATCAACATAGAACAATTTTTTGTCTTCAAAAACCATCACATACTAAATTTGGTTCCATTTGCTTGATTAGTTCTCGAGTCATGCAGAATAGTGTATTTCATTTGTATCGGAGCCCTCCGCCCTCCCCCCCCCCCCTTAGGATGGGAAGGGGTCTCAAACCAACATAGAAACATTTTTTGTCTTTAAAAACCACCACATGCTAAATTTAGTTCCGTTTGCTTGATTAGCTCCCGAGTTATGCAGAATATTGTATTTTGTTTGTATGGGAGCCCCCTCCTTTCATGACGGGGAGGGTTTTCGAGCCACCATAGAAACCTTTCTTGCCTTCAAAAACCTCACACATGAAAAATTTGGTTCCATTTGCTTGATTATTTCTCGAGTTGTGTAGAAATTTGTGTTTCATTTGTATGGGAGCCCTCCTTTTCAGTGAAGGGAGGGGTCTCAAACCACCATAAGATTACTTTCCCGGCCCCAAAAACCCCTGCATACAAAATTTCACGCCGATCGGTTCAGTAGTTCTCGAGCCTATGAGGTTAGATCGTGACAGACAGACAGAAACCCAACTCATTTTTATTATATAGACTAGCTGATCCCGGTGCGAGCCTTGCAACGCATGCAACTAAATGAATGAAAAATTTAAAAAACTGGCGCGTTTATGGTTCTGAATGCATCTAGTTAAAATATTTTCGTTTGCTTGTGTGTGTTAATTATTAAAAAAAAGGTTTGTGTTATTAATTCAACCCTTGGACCGGTTGTTTCTACCGGTTTTGCTTTCTGCGTAGAAACATTTCAAAGACCAACGAAGCCGTATCTTGTCAGTTTGTACGTAATTTTCTCTTGCATAATCTAAGATCACTGCTTGTGCATAATGTAGCACTGAGAGTAACTCAACCAATTCTTGACTAAAAAGGGGTTAAATCTTTTAACAGAATATGCTTCTTACCCGAGAAATACACATTTTGTGTTTTAGTTGCATGGATAATTCTCATGTTTGATTCAAATGTCTGTTTCATTGGTTTGAGAGCCCTCCTTCCCCCTCCATTTGTATGGAAGTCCTCCCCTTCCAGACGGGGAAGGAGCTTCGAACCATCATAAGAATCTTCTCCGGCCTCAACAACCCCTACTTATAAGTTTTCATAACAGTAGGTATGATTCTCATGTTTTGTTGACATTTGTGTCTAATATTCATGAGAGCCCACCCCTTCCAGAGATGGGAGGAATCTCAAACCTCCATAGAAACATTTATTGGTTCCGAAAACCCTCACATCTCAAATTTGGTTCCATTTGCTTGATTAGTTCTCGAATTATACAGAAATTTGTGTTTCATTGGTGTGGGAGCACCCCTTCCAGATGCGGTAGGGGTCTCAAACCATCAAAACAACCTTCCCCAACTCCAAAATCCCTGCAAAAAATAGTCATACCAGTTGGGATAATTCTCATGCTCTCCCGGACCTAAATACTCCTACATACAAATTAGAATAGCAGTAGGGATAGTTCTCATGTTTGGCTTAAATTCGTATTTCATTTGTATGGAGGCCCCACTTTCCATGGGGGAGGGGCTTCAAACCACAATAAAAACATTTGTTGCCTTTAAAAACTCACCCATACCAATTTTCGTTCCATTTGCTTGATTAGTTCTCGAGTTATGCAGGAATTTGTTTTTCATTTGCATGGGATCCCCCCTTGATAGAGGCGGGAGGGGTCTCGAACTATGATAAGATGCTTTCCCAGACCCAAAAACCACTGAATACAAATTTGCAAAGCAGTAGGAATAGTTCTCATGTTTGGTTGAAATTTGTGTTTCATTTGTATCAGAGCCCCACTTTTTAGAGGGAGGAGGGGCTTTGAACCACCATAAAAACATTGAATGCCAAAAACTCGTCCATTCCAAATTTGGTTCTTTTGCTTGATTAGTTCCCGAGTTATGCAGAAATTTGTGTTTCATTTGTATGGAAGTCCCTCCTCCCCCCTTCCAGAAGGCAAAGGAGTCCAAACCACCTAAGAAACATATATCTTCTTCAGAAACCTCCACATGCCAAATTTGGTTCAATTTGCTTTATTATTTCTCCAGTTATGCGAATATTTGTGTTCCATTTGTTTGAGAGACCCGCCCAAAATATGGCGGAAGAGTCACAAATCACCATAGAAACATTTCACTTCTTCAAAAACTACCACATGCCAAATTTGGTCCATTTCCCTGATTAGTTCTCGAGTTATGCAAGGATTTGCGTTTCATTTGAATGGGATCCCCCCCCCCCTTTCAGAAAGAGGAGGGGTCGCAAATCAACATAGAACTATTTTTTGTCTTCAAACACCACCGCATACTAAATTTGGTTCCATTTGCTTGATTAGTTCTCGAGTCATGCATATTATTGTATTTCATTTGTATTGGAGCCCCTCCCTTTAGAATGGGGAGGGGTCTCAAACCAACATCGACAATTTTTTTGTCTTTAAGAACCACCACATGCTAAATTTCGTTCCCTTTGCTTGATTAGTTCCAGAGTTATGCAGAATATTGTGTTTTATTTGTATGGGAGCCCTCCTTTTTAGGACGGAGAGGGTTCTCAAGCTACCATAGAAACCTTTCTTGTCTTTAGCAACTAATACATGCTAAATTTGGTTCCATTTGCATGATTAGTTCTCGAGTTATGCAGAAATTTGTTTTTCATTTGCATGGGAGCCCCCCTTTCTAGAGGCGGGAGGGGTTTCGAACTATCATAGGATCCTTTTCCAAACCATAAGCCCCTACATACAAATTTCCATGGCAGTAGGGATAGTTCTCATGTTTGGTTGAAATTTGTGTTTCATTTGTATTGGAGCCCCCCTTTCCAGAGGGTGGCGAGGTCTCAAGAAACCATAGAAACATATCTTGTCTCCAAAAACTCCCACATGCTAAATTTGGTTTCCTTTGCTTGATTAGTTCTCGAGTTATGCAGAAATGTGTGTTTCATTTGTATGGGAGCCCCCCCCCCCCTTCCAGATATGGGAGGGGTTCCAGATTATCATAAGAACCTTCTTCGGCCCCAAAAAACCCTCCACGCAAAAATTTCACGCCGATCGGTTCAGTAGTTTTCGATTCTATAAGGTTCAGAAATACAGAAATTCATTGTTATACATATAATAGCTGCGTCCGGTGCGTGCACTGCTACGCTTGCAACTAAATGAAGGGAAATTTAATATAACTGGCATCTTTATGGTTTTTTTTGCCTTCAAAACCACCCACATGCCAAATTTGATTCGATTTGCTTGTTTAGTTCTCTTATGAAGTAAGTAGTTATCTTATGAAGTAATTTGTGTCTTATTTGTATGAGAGCCTCCCTTCCTGAGAGAGTAGGGTCTCAAACAATCATAAGAACCTTCTTCAGCCCCAAAACCCCTTCATATAAATTTTCACGTTGGTTTGTTCAGAACTTTCCGAGTCTATAAGGGTCTGACAAACAGACAGACAGACAGACAGAAATTCATTTTTATGCATATAGAAATCTAGCCTCCAAAAACCCCCATATGCTAAAAGTGGATGGATTTACTTGATTAGTTCTCCAGTTATGCAGAAATTTGCTTTTCATTTGTAGGGAGCCCCCCTTTCAAAATGGGGAGGGGTAGTGAACTTCCATAGAAATATGTCTTGCCTCCAGAAACCTCAACATGCCAAATTTGATTTCATTTGCTTCATTGGCTCTCGAGTTACGCTTAAAATGATGTTTCATTTTTATGGAAGTCTCGCCTTTCAGAAGGCGGAGGAGTCTCAAACCACCTTAGAAACATTTGTTTCCTTCAAAAACCTCCATTTGCCAAATTTGGTTCCATTTGCTTGATTTGTTCTTGAATTAGGCAGAAACTCGTGTTTCATATATATTAGAGACCCCTCTTTCAGTGAGCGGAGGAGTCTCAAACCACAATAGAAACATTTCTTGCCTTCGAAAAACTCCACACGCCAAGTTTGGTTCGATTAACTTGATAAGTTCTCGAGTTATTCAGAAATTTGTGTTTCAGTTGTATGGAAGCCCCCCCCCCCCCCCTTTGTCCCCTTCCAGATGGCAGAGGAGTCTCAAACCTCTATAGAAACAATTCGCTCCTCCAAAAACCATCACATGCCAAATTTGGTTCCATATGCTTGATTAGTTCTCGAGTTATGCACAAATGTGTGTTTCATTTATATGAGAGCCCCCCTCTTACAGAGGGTGGAGGGGTGTCCAGTCACCTTAGAAATATTTCTTACCTTCAAAAATCTCTACTTGTCAAATTTGATTCCATTTGATTAGTTTTCGAGATATATAGAAACTTATGTTTCATTTATATGGGAACCCCCCCCCCTCCCCCACCAGAGAGAGAGAGAGGAGGGGTCTCATACTATCGTAGAAACAATCATTCCCTTTAAAATCCCCGCATGCCAAATTTGGTTCCATTTGCTTTATTAGATCTAGAGTTATGGAGAAATTTTAGTTTCATTTGTATGACAGCACCCCTCCTAGGAGAGGGGAGGGGTCTCAAACCACCATAGAAAAAAAAATTGTCTCCACAAAACCCCACATGCAAAATTTGGTTCCATTTGCTTGATTAGTTCTTGAAATATGAGGAAAATTATGTTTCATTTGTATGGGAGCCTCCCTTTTTAGAGAGGGGAGGGGTCTCTGACTACCATATAAACATTTATTGCCTCCAAAAACGTCCACATGCTTAATTTGGGTTCCTTTGCTTGATTAGTTCTCGAGTTATGCAGAAATTTGTGCTTCATTTGTATGGGAGCCCCCCTTTCCAGAGAAGGGAGGGGTCTCAAACTATCATAAGAACCTTCCCCGGCCCCAAAACCTTCTCCATACAAAATTTCACGCCGATCGGTTCAGTAGTTTTCGAGCCTATTAGGTTCAGACAGACAGACAGACAGACAGACAGACAGACAGAAATCCATTTTTATATATATAGATTATATTTTCAGGAATTTCTACTCCATGTACATCAAAAACTCAATAATCTGTCCATCCAACCTATTGAAGAACCGGTGGCTGGATCATCATCCTCTCTAAATCAAAACACAGTGATCACTTCTACTACTCGGTTCAGCTTGAACGAGTTCCTTTCTCAGAGGATTGGTAGAGGAACTCAAGTGGCTGCAAATGTTTTATCATTAGAGCAAAGAATAAGGAATATCCAAAACCAACCTCGCAAAGACGCTGACCAAAACGGATTCGATATTATTGATTTCTGGGCCAAACAGCGCTATGGTGACCCAGAACTTTGGAAATTGATAAATGTTATACTGGGAGCACCGGCTACACAATCCAGTTTTGAGCGAGATTTCAGTCAGTTCAATCTAGTTTTCACTAAGATCAGAAATCGCATCAGTGGAACTAACCTGGAAAATGTTCTGAAGATAAGATCAAACAAAGAGCTTGTTCAAACAGCCCTAGCAAAGTCGTTGGATCAAGACAAGTATTGAATCGCTTTAAGAGTTAGAGAAAAACTGAGAAATATAAAAACACTACATAATTTTCTATAAAATTTTCTTACAAATTAGATGATATTCCAAGGCCGTTATAATTTTTAATAAACGTTGAATAAGGTATTTTTTAATTCGTAGTTTTCATCGTTTTGCATCTCATGGGGACATAAGGCTATCCACAAATTATAAGGGTTTGTGAGTGATTTTTAAATCCCCACTCGCGCTTTGTAAGACGCTATAAGATTTTCAGATAACCCCTCCCCACTAAAACCTTACTAAGCAAAAATAGTAATTTAACAATTGAATCTCATATGAGAAAATCTCCTTGTAAGAAATTTGAAACCTACCCCTTCCTCCTGAATCTGTTACATAAGTTATGGATGACCCCTTTATCGCTCATAACTGCCACTTGCCTCCTGATCCCCCTTTGACCATCATTGAACCCCCTGACCTCCCCTTGACTGTCCCTTAACCACCCATGAACTCCTTTGACTGCCCCCTTCCCCACTGACTACAATTAATTCCCCTTATCCGCCCCTGATTACCCCTTAACACCACTGAGCCCCCATTATTTCCAGCACTTTTTACCGATCACTGAACAGCCAGATAAGTAACTATAATTTAGAAGAAAAATTAGAAATCTCCATTTAATTCCAACTACCTTTGCTTATCTTCGACAGATACGCGTATTTCGTCTACAATGTGCAGACTTCTTCAGTGTCTCGTACTAATAACTCGACTCAGTTAGTCGAGTTATTGGTACAGACACTGAAGAAGTCTGCACATTGTGAACAGATACGCGGCATCTGTCGAAGATAAGCAAAGGTAGTTGAATTAAATGGACTCAATTAGTCGAGTTATTAGTACGAGACACTGAAGAAGTCTGCACATTGTAGACGAAATACGCGTATCTGTCGAAGATAAGCAAAGGTAGTTGGAATTAAATGGAGATTACTAATTTTTCTTCTAAATTATAGTTACAAGTATTCCACTAAACAGCTCAAACCCTCTAGGATTCAGCCAGATAAGTGTTTGCACGGTTTCTCATAAAAACACGAATTATTTTTGCACGGTTTCTCCAAACAGCATGAATTATTTTTGAACAATTATTTGTACATGGTACGTATCCTTCGAACGAAAAAATAATCTGGTTCATCTCAATGAATGGCCTCTAAGTAGTTACTATTGCGCTAAAAAGAGATCAGTGGTAAATCCTGAAATGTCATTTCAATTATTTACACGCAAATACTTGTTTATTTTTTTCCATGACAAACTGACCAATGGTCACATTAATAAATTACAGAAAAGTGGTAATTCGAAGCCTTCAGAGGAGCAGCAAGTTTTATTACAAGTGTTCCGTTTTATATAGGAATATTCTGTGTTTTTACCTGAAATGGTACCGCTCCATATCACAAGATGAACGCTGAATGATATTGATTTCCTTTTTTCACCTGTAGTAAGTTACAAACCTCCGTGTTCCCTAGCTCCAGCCATATGAATACAATAAAATTTGTTTCGTCCTTGTGATAATTCAATTTTTGGGCTTATTAAATGTGATTTGAATTTTAATAGTATTTCCTGATCACTGAAATACTTGCGAACTTTGTGGTTGACATCAATAGCTTTTCTCAATAAAATCACTGTGATGCAAATTAACAGTGTTTGAAGAAGTATATATCTGTAGATAAATCATTTCGTTATTTTTTTGCATGACTGGTTTGAATTGTTATTCAATAAATTATCTAATAGATAAATCGTCCACCTCAAACAGTTGTAGGGGTAAGTGGCGGGACCATCATCATCATCATTATGAACCAGAAGTAACTTCTATTTAGTTTGCTTCAAATATACAAATTGTTGTTTGCTCACAACATGAAGGCACAACATGAAAAATTGGATTTTGAACGAATTATAATGTCAGAATAAAACAAACATGAAGACTCGTGCATTTTCAGGTGTCAAAAAGTAAGTGAAAAATAATTATCGGCATCTAGGATTCAGTGAAAAAGAAACGATTTATCAGCTACTCATGCTCTCCGAAAATTATGAATCGCCGTTGCTTTTCTCGCGAAAACTGCTGTGAGCGTATAATAGTGTCTCGCTTCTCACATTCTCATCTGTTTCTCCAAGCGGGTGGAAAAGGACGTTTCTCTTCTCATATTGGCGAAAATTTTGATCTCTGCATAAATATGACTTGCTAAGTCATAATCAAGTTACTACAACTAATGATGATCGTAGTGTGCTACTTTGGGTCCAGACGAAGCCTCATTGTCTGATTATAGATGATGAGACTTACGTCAAGGTGTGCTTCCGGCAGCTTCTGGGGCTACTGCTCTTCACCGCCCAGATTTCTCTGCTAATATTTCCGGTTGAGATAGATAGTTTGCGGTTTCTACGGCAAACCATTTCTATGTTCTGTTCTTTAAACTGAGAATATAGGTTTCCTCTGTCCAGGAATTCATGAAAAGTCGTCCTTCACTTTATGCAACGCGTCTGAAGGAACGGAAACAATCCCTCTTAACATAACGCTATGTGGTGATGATACAGTTGTTCTGTATCATGCCATAAATGCGCAAGGCCGCATTGGACACCCACAAGTCTATAAGATTTGTCAACTCCAGTTTAACATTGGCTATATTCCAAAGAAGGCAACATTCATCAATTTAAATAAATCTGAGCTTGATGATGCTCCACAAGTAGAACATGTTACTCACGGATTCCACGTGGAGCTCATCGTGTTCTTTTGTGATTCGGAACAATCTCTACCCATCCAACCTCTATGGATCTCGGCAAAACCTCAGAGATCCGAAAATTATGTTTGCTTCCCAGCTTGAACGCGAAGAGAACGTCGACAAATTTATTCCCAAACCTACCACTTCCAAAGCAGTTGCAGCACCCAGTGTCTCCATCACCACAGCTTGAAAGAGCATTTCCTACTCATACAACTACGTCTGAAGATCGTCATCGCCGCATTCCAAACGATGCAGATCTTCTCGATTTGAACAATGCCACACAGATAAAAAAAAAAACGTTGAATATTCTGCGGGATATGAAAATAATGGGATATTTTATATAAATTTAAGCCATATTACGCCTGAATCTAGCTTGCTGTATGAAAGATTGCAAACATTGTTGTATGGCGCATGAAAGATTGCAAGCAATTTCGTTGTTTTACGTGCCTGTTCAAATTCCTTAGTTTTTTTTTTCTATGTAGTCAAGCAAAGAACAAAAGACTAAACGGAAGCTTATTTCGATCTGCTAGGACGAATTGCGCTGCCGGTAATCGAGACTAATGC